>JARVZY010007957.1:0-21064 GCA_030686995.1 Artemisia argyi | reverse complement strand
ATCAGGATCAAACTTAGGTTTCAATTTCCTATCGGTTTTCTTGGTACGGTATTACCTCTCAAACTTTTCTCCATCCGGATCATATAAAATCATCTTCATATGCCATGATCCGTCACCTTCCTTAGGTGGCTTGTCCCAATTTCATTTACATTTATCCCCTTCCATTTTCCATTTGTTCATCTCTAGGTTGATAGGCATTACGCTTAAGAACTCAATCATTTTCCTAAAGACTAGGGGATCCTTGAAAGGGTCTAGTTCCTCATCTCTAGCTATGAGTTGTTCTACCGATTGTGTTTTATCGATGGAATCTTTTTCTAGATAGAATGGCCGTTGAGGTCCTATAAAGTTTCTCTCTATCCAAGGCCCATATCTAGATGTTCTCCTCTTCATCTCTACCCAATGTGGTGTCGGTTCGTCCTTACAATCGTAGCTATGCTTCTTAACATCATAAACCGACCAAGTCTCACCCTCTCCTACCGCTATCTTAGACTCCTTACAATCTATCATGGCACTAGCTGTTGCTAAAAATCCTCTTCCTACTAACAACGGGCATGTAGTATCATCTAGGACGTGAAAATCTGCTAAAATAGTTAATTTTCCTACATGAAAAACTACATCCTTGATCATTCCGACCGGGTGGGCACTTCCATCCGCTAGACCAATTAGTACTTTTGTCTCCTCTAACTTTCCTAGCTTAAGAGTGGTGAAAAGGGATAAGGGAATCAAGTTAAGGCTTGATCCTAAGTCGGCTAGTGTGTCGAAAGTTTCGGATTTTCCTATCTTACAAGGCAAAACAAATATACCCGGATCATCAAGCTTCTTAGGCAACTTGTTTTGAACGAAGGCGATCCCATTTTTACCCAATTTAAATTTCTCATATTTTTCTAGGAGGGCACTATAGTAGGGAGCTCGGGCTAAGACATCAATGATGGGGCGTTCAAGGTGGAGCTCCTTGAATTCATCGTCAAGGTCTCGTGTAGTAGGTGTTTCAACTATGTTATTGACCAGTTTGATATCGGATGTTTTATTCAATTGGTCCTTTTGAAGAATTTGGGTTTGCTTGAAACACGTGCTCATTGCTTAGACCGAATAGTATTGTGGACAAGAAGTAGGTAACGAAACCGATGATATGGCATTAACGTTTAGTTTCGGGTTCTTGACCGTGTCGCTTGGGAGTGCCCCCATTTCTCGGTCATTGAGAGCTTTCAACAATGTGTCAATTTTAGTGGTCATCCCGCTTTGCTTTTGTTTGAAATTAGCTTCAAACTTAGATATGCGAGCTTCTTGAGATGCCATAAACTTGGACATCAACCCTTCAAGATTATTGGTACTACCATAGTTATTGGAATGATTGTTGTTGAAAGTACGGTTACAGGGTGGGCCGTTTGGTTGGTAACGATTAGGTGGATTTGAAGAATTGTTTTGGGGCATTTTTGGTTTTGTTTCCACCTAAGGTTCGGGTGATTTTTCCAAGAAGGGTTGTAGGAATCACCGTAACGGTTTGGCTCGGGTTTGAAAGTGTACCACTTTTCTCCTACTTCGTCGGTACGCGAGGATGCGTAATCCGCAAAATCTTGTCCGGGGAGTTCCACGCAATCACGAGTGTCATGGGGACCACTACATAATTCGCATGAAGAAGTGATTTTGTTCACTTGGCTTGAAGGCTTAGGAGCTTCGTAAGATTTCATGAGAAACTTGACTTGGTCCTCAAGTTCCATGATCCTACGGTCGGGAGTGCTAGAATTGTTCGAAGGCAAAGATATTGCCTTGACCATTTTGTTCAAATCACGGGGATCATTCCAACTTTCGTTGTCATAGAGAGCAAGATCTTCTATGAGTTTCCATGATTCTTCCGCACTTAGATCACGTAGCTTGCCACCGGCCGATTGGTCAATGGTTCGCCTTGTGGAGAGATTGATATGGTCATTGAAGATTTGGACTTGGCGCCAAAGATCTATAACATGATGAGGGAATTTTTGGAGTAAGTCCTTGAAACGAGTTCATGCTTCATATAGAGTTTCACCTTGACGTTGTTGGAACATCAAGATATCATTTCTAAGCTTGGTAGTTCTCCCCAGTGGGAAAAATTGAGCAAGGAATCGAGTGGTGAGATCATCCCATGAGGTGATGGATCCCGTGGGTAAATGTTCAAGCCATTGACTAGCTTGATCACGTAGAGAGTGTAACAATTCACATTTTCAGGTTAATTACTATTCCCGGAAAATTTTACTATTCATTTTTCCCGAAATTTGATTTTTGTTTCTTGGCCTCGAGTGATAAATCATTTCCATGGCAAATTAAAAGTTTGACATTCATCAGATCATTTTCGCCAAAGTTAATAAGGAATTACACGTTTTAGGGTAAAACGTCATTCAAAAATTCTACGCAGAACGAAACACGACCGCGTTAATTTTCCCCGTATCCGAAAAATGTTTGATACACTCATGATTTATTTGAGAATAAATCATGACTGTGAAAAACATGACCAAATAAACCTCGGCCGTGAAAAACTGGAATTTTCACTTTTAAGCGTTTTTACTCAGCCGTAACCTTAGCCTATACCCGCACCACATTTCTAAGACGATTTGAGTTTTCACAATTTTGGAATAAGTCAACATATTTTTCCCTCCTCCTTTGACCAAAAATCATTCCTTGATTTTATAAGTCATTCATTGATTTTTAGGCTTACGGTTTTATGTCTAAAAGACATTTAATACCAACCGACATTAGACTGAGCTCAGACTAGACATTATAAGTCATTTTAAATCATTTTTATCCTATTAGAAAAGTAACATTTTACTTTTCTCAATTTTACACAATATTCGTACATTTTACGTATTACGCGTTTTAGACCCGTGTTTCCAGTTTTAGCAAGGTTTTACCACCCCAATGGAACCTACCACTCATTTTATATTTTATTATGGAGTATATTGACATGTTTAACCATACTTTCCAGTTCCACATTTTTACGATACCCGGTTTTACGTTTTGAGGCTTAATCATTTACGATTGGCATTTCCCGGAGTCAAAACTAACCAAAAATCTTGGATATTATCAACCAAGGCACACCTCACCCTCCCTAGCTTCATGAAACCGCCAATAGGGGGGGAGTCACCTTGGTGTGGCTTGATCTTGACCATTGATCCTTTAGATCATTACAAGTGTCTTAACTAACCATGGTTAAATTCTAACCCAATATATGGTTAACTATTTTTCCTACCCTATAAATACCAAGCTAAACACATGAAATTCCTTGCACCCTCCTCTCTTTATCTATTAAAGTCCTAAAACCCTAAGGCACTTTTCTTATATTTTGTAAGAAAGTTAACTAGTTTTTGAAAGAAAACTAGTGTTTGATCTTCGATCTTGGAAATTTTCTAAGAAAAGTTGTTATAACTTTAAAGTCTCCAAAAAGACGTAGTTATAATCTTCAAATAACCTCCGTTTATCAAAGATCACAAATCCATCAAGAATACAAGAGTAGAAGGATTGCTAAAGTGAAGAGAAGCTTGTCAATCAAAGTCCTTTCCTTACTAGTTACTTTCCTTTCTCTTAGAAAGCCCAAAAGTTGTAAGCAAACCCTAACATACTTCTTGTTAAATATCATATTCATGCTATTTACATATCATTCATGCTATATTTTGTCTTGTGATTATGTCCATGATGTATAAAAATGGGTAAAACAAGTTATTATAAATGATTGTTAAGTTAAGTTATTTAAACAAGTAAACTAGTGACTTTCTTGGTATAATCTGATCAAAATGGTAAAATTATGATATTGGATCATTACATATTTTAGTAGAGGACCTAACAAGGAAACCATAGCAATTTGAACCACCTAAAACGAGTATACGAGTCAAAAGTTATGACCATTTGAAGTTACCAAAACTTTGCGGCAAAACTGCCAAAATAGTTTCTGTGACAGAACATAAAACACGCAAAAAGAGGCCTTTCTGGTCCATTTCATGAAAAAGTTAAAGCACGAAAGTTGTCCGGAATCACGTTTTCTTCCAAAACTCAGGGGCACGTCTCCAGAAAACCAATAACGAATGAGATTTTTCTCAATTTCTTAACAGCTATTTACATATATATAAGTCACTATATAATGGTTATGTTTTAATAAGACCAAGAGGTCTTATGACCTAGATTCAAGACCACAACCATGGCTAAAGCCAAGGTTGAGTCTCAATACCATGGAACAATGACCAAAGGTCATGGCAAGGCCATGACTAAATGACCACATAAACTTACTTAGGCGAAAACATGAGCTAAAGTATTGGCGATAACTTGAACATACAATTTGGATCTATTTAATCTAAAGAACCGTGAGATATTACAAGTATTTGTCATACAAGTTATAAGAAACTTACCCTAATAACAATCTTCATGTAAAGATAAACTTTCCTAAGTTTATTCAAATATTGGACATGTAACTTTTCGGATCAAAACTTATATATATATATATATATATATATATATATATTATCAACAACTACAATAGTAGGGAGCCTCATGTGAGGAGTTCATTATGTAAGCCGTCGAGATGAGTTGTGGATTTACGAATTAAAGTGTCCTGGCTCCTCGAACGTTTACTAACATGACTTCTGAATTATGTCGGCCCGAACGGTAGTAAACGATATATAAACTATACATGTTTCATGAATCATTTCTTTTCAAAGACTTACACTATACATCGTACCACATCATGGACTAAATGCAAGACATACATATATAGGCAATTCTTCATATTCTTTACTCCAATCCTAAGTTGCAACATTCTATTATAGGTTGCTCGTAGAAACCTTCGCGATTCGACCATCACATTCACTACTTACTACATAACTTAAGGTGAGTTCGTAGCCCCACTTTCTATTGTTTAACTATTTTACAAACAAATGGGGGGGGGATACATGCTATTATTTTTCTACTCGAACACAATGCTTTCTACTGTATGCTACCCGACTATGTTTTATTGTCACTAAGTAACGATTGCCATGTTCGAAGTCCCTATATCATGAACCATTAGTCACTAGCTATAGTGAGCGCGAATATTGTGAATAGATCTATTGGGATTGACGAATCCCATTTGTGTTGAACAACTACGAGTTCAAACAAATGCACTATATTTGAGATTTTGAGGTATAATGGCAATATTACCTTGGTAGGGCTTCTATAATGCCAATTTTTGGTTCGATGTTAATGCTTTGGTTGCATGAGCTTAGTGCAATAATAACGATTTTGTTTTCTAACTATAAGTGTGAGTCTATAGCTCACACTACGATTATTGTGTTCAACGATTTAACTACAAACTCTAAGAATTCCACTCAACCTTTGTGTTAACTGTTTTAAGCATGTATTTCAGGTCCATAATGAACGAGGCTGGCACGGAGGAGCACGGATATTCAAGAGGGCTATGAATTTTATTATCATTCAAAAACTCATTAAATGTAAATTGTAAACATGGAACCATCTGGGACCTCATTTTGTAATCTCTGATATTTATATAATTTGAATGATAAATCTTTCAAAAACGACTCAATTAGAGTTCGTTTTCTATTATTGTGACTATTGTGCCGTCGAGTAACACCCAGTTTGAATTCCGCTGCATCATGAATTGGGGGTGTTACAGATTGGTACCAGAGCCATGGTTATAGAGACACTGGTCTAATTGAGACCTAAACTATAACCACACTACAAGCAAAAACATTTTATAGCCTTCCGCTCTCCGTGTCTTCCATCCTCCAGACGATATTGGACTTATTATGCATGTTATGCTACATAAACATATTAGTATATTGCTATATATATGCTTGCCATATTTTGAGCACTCCCCATAAACGTTAGAATTATTTTAACATTGTAATTCTTCTCATAGAAATCATGTGCGTGCCCACTTCTCCCAATTATGTGCCCACTCTACCTAATAACTTCCAAGTCTTACCACCCTCACCCGAGTTCGGATTTGACTTCGTAAATGCCTTCGCTTCTGATGACGAAGAAGAACCTTTTGAAGATTCAACCGACGAAGAAGAGGAGGAACCAATGCCAACTAATTTTGCGTTGAATATTTCTAATTATTTTGAACAAAATTGGGTTGAGGCAGACTCTGAGGAGGATAATGAGTATGAATATGTACTAGAGCCATTACCACCACCACTATCACTTCCCTTTGATATCCCTACATGTGATGATTTGGATCACTCATTATGGATCGTATCTCGACCTCCATTGATCCAACAAGAAAGTCAGCATGGAAACTACAGCTTCTCAAACTTCATCGACTCATACCTCTATGACACACTAAACCAAGAAGTTGCCGATCAATCAGAGCTGCTCGAAACAATAGACTAGTGTGATGATACTAGTTAACTTTTGTACTACTAAACTAATTAGACTCAGTTAGTAAATGTTACAAAATCTATGTAATAACTAGCGATAGTAAAAACGTTGTAATTACTAAACTGAAAGTATCAGTTAGTAAATTTTGAAGAAGCTTGTAATAGGTTTCGATTTTGTAAATCAACCAACGTTGTACGAATAAAACTCTTGTTTTATACTATCATGTGTTATGCCTTTAAATCTTCAACATAATTATTCTATCATTTCCCATCAAAAATCATGCTTATTTCACAACTCTCTACTTACGACGTATCTTTTGAACAATAGAATCATGGCGCCAAAGAAGAAGACACCTCCAGCAATGACTCAAGCTGCTATTCGCAAACTAGTTAAAGACAGTGTCAACGCAGCACTCACAACGGAACGAGCATCCGTAGCTGCAGCAGCTGCCGAAGCCGCCACAGTTGCTGGTGCTGCAGCAGCTGTAACAACCGTAAATTTTCCGTTGGCTTTTACCTCTAAACTTTAACGTTATACTTTAATTAGGTAAATTTTGAACTTTACGTATAACCGCTAGGTTATCTCGCGCGTAACGAGAACCATCAATTAGACATTTTACATCTCACTAGACTAATATTTAGTCTACTCGTAATCAATTAAATGATTATTTTCATTCAAATTCAATATTTTCAAGTAACTTGTCTTATACACGTTTTAACTTACGTGTTAAACATTTTGACTTATACGCGCGTACGTCGTTAAACGTTCATTTAATTTAAACTAACCATAGACTACGCTTAGTCTACATATTCTATACATTTTAATTACCTTACAAGAATATTTTATTAGTCACATTTCACACTTTTCTTTATAAAAACCAGCCATTCATTTAAATAATACAAACATACTAAATACTGTACCATTTATCTTCTAAGTACTATAAATATCTTGAAAATTTCCAAGATATAGTTTAGCATACAAAGTCAAGACTAAAATTCTTTGCTTCTCTTCATTTATACACGCCACTTTTGTACTTCTTCATAATTGCATGTCTCTTGGTCTTTTAGATTTTTTTCAAAGTCATGCACTTTTCCTATATAAATATACCAACGATGTGTCATATAAGAACTTGCAAATCTAGCTAAGACTTAAAGTCAAGATTTCCCTTTATCTTTTTTTCTCATTTGCACGCCACAACCAAGCTCTCCCATACATCCATCACATCCTTGTTTGCTAGATATTTTCTAGACAAGTTGCACTTCTTTTCCTTTTATAGCTACTACTTCATTTCACTTTACATTTTCAACAACAAAATACATACAACTCATTTCTTTCTCTTTTAAGTTCACGAGCAGCAGCTAGAGCAAGGAACATGGTTTTTACCTTGGGTTCTAGTCACTTGGTTTAAGTATTCTAAGGTGTTATAGCAAGGGTATCAAGGGTGTTCATACTTGGAGTCTTTGGGTTAGAAACTCCTTGGGTTGCTTCTTTCCTTTTGCTCGACGCCACATCTCTATCCCACTGTAAGAATTATGTACCCTAAACATACACTACTTTGATGTTTTCTTTGCTTCAAACAAACTACACTTAAACTTTCATGTCATAATATGTTAAGTTTTGAAAACAACTTTGTGTTCAGAAAAACGTCTACACCATTCGACCAACGGGATTAGGCCGTAAAATAGCTACGTACTTTCACCAATGTATCGTTTTGGTACGTGTACTTTTTTTCGTTTCACTTAATGTTGTATACTTCTTTTTTTTGTTTCGTTTTGCACAATTTTTACTGGCAACCGGCTAAAGTTTTAAAAAACTGGCTAAAGTCCGACGTGGCATAGGAGACCCATTTTTTTTTTGTTGACTTTGTATAATACCCTCACCACTCCAGTATATTGTATAATACACACACCAAAAACGTTTTCCCCCTTTTTTTATCTTGAACCCTAACCCTAATTTCCATATGATCTAATCCGATTAAAAAAATGCGATTAACCGTTAATTTTCACCACGATGGTACATTCACACCATCACCACTCCAGTATGTTGAAGGAGATGTTTCTACGATTCGAAGTATAGACTTCATTGGGATGACAGTTATTCGATTGTCCAAGTTGCTCAAAGGTTGTTGTCAGTATCCTGTTAAAGGTATGTACTATCATATGCCTGGTAAAGAACTTAGTAATGGTTTGAAAGAACTTAAGAACGATGTAGATTTAGCAGACTTTATTGCCTTAGGTGTTAAGAATGATAATGTTATTGACCTGTATTTGGAACATCATGGGTATGATTTAACCCATTGGGTACAAACTGAGCTTGGGTTTGATGATAAACATGAGGAAGATGATGTAGAGATGGAAGATATAACTGAATATGGGGTTACTGATTATGTAGGAGAAGATGATGTAGACATACCATATAGGACCATTAAGGACCCCTTTCTGAATAAATTATGCAGTGGTAATTTTATAAGGGATCATGTAGAGAACACGGCTGCTGATTTTAGTGAATGTAGTGACAAGGAGATTGATTTGGATGATGAAAATGTTGACCAACAATTTAAAGTCACGCCTGGTGTAATTTATCCAGAATTTGACCCTAGTCTTCCTTGGAATGAATAGAAACCAACACTTGGTATGAGGTTTGAACATCCAGAACAACTAAAAGACTGTTTGGCAAATTATGGAGTAGCTAATGGGTTCCAGCTGTGGTATAAAAGGAATGACTTTAGGACTTTGCATGTGTTGTGTGGAAGGGATCTTGAAGAGGGTAGGAGTGGAGGAAAGAAAGGAAAGAAAGGTGATTGGGAGTATAAAAAAGGTGAGGGTGTTAAGATTAGGTCACCAAGTAAGAATGTGAAGATTGCATCACCAAGTAAGAAAGGCAAGGGTTTGAAGACTGATTCACCATCAAAGAAAAGCAAGGGTAAGGGTGTCAAGGCTAGTAAAAAGAAGGCTAAAAAAGGTAACACTTGCACATTTAAACTCTGGGCTTCCTGGATGCAAAGTGAAAGCTCATTTCAAATTAAAACACTCTTTCCAGACCACACTTGTTCTAGGAACTTTGATTTAGGTTCATTAGTAACCTTTAAATGGATTGCAAGGCAATTTGCTTATAAAATAGCTCAGGATCCAACTATTAGCTATAGGAACATTAGAGATCAAATCAAAAAGAAATACTTGATAAATGTGAGTGTTAGTCAATGTAAAAGAGCTAAGCAGAGGGCCTTATTTGATCATGAAGGTGGTCTCATTGAGCATTATAGTAGACTGTGGGACTATAGAAAGCAAATTCTAGACACCAATCCAGGGTCTACAGTTCATATGGATGTGGAGGAGAAGGATGGTGGTAAGATACATTTCAAAAGATTTTATGTGTGTTTTAAAGCAATGAAAGAAGGGTGGAGTGCAGGATGTAGAAAAGTTATAGGGCTGGATGGATGCTTCTTGAGAGGAACATGCAGGGGTGAGTTATTGACTGCTATGGGGAGAGACGCAAACAACCAAATGTTTCCCATAGCTTGGTGCAAAGAAGGTTGTTGCAAACAAGACTGGTGCACAGATGGTTGAAGAAGGAATAGCTACAGGTTTGTTGAAGACTGCATCTTTGAAAAGAAGGTGCAAATCTGAAAGAATAGCAAAAAAATCCAAACCATTCAACTTTGACCCAGATGGTGCAGGATCCAGTGCTAGCAAAGCTTGGGATGTTGATTATGTGCTTGCAGAACCATAGTTGTTCAAGTATTATGGAGACTGTTTTATAACTAGTATGAAATATGTAGTCAAACTTTGGGTAATGTAGGTGCAGTGAACAAGGTAATGGTCTTGGTAATGTTACTTTATGCATGTGACTAAACTATGTCTACCACTAAACAATGTCTTGGATAGTGTGACTTTATGTCCACAACTTTTGGTTTGTAATGTATGGAAATGGTCCAAGATTCTTTGTGGTTTATTTCTTGTCAGGTTGTGTTTGTAAAGCATTTACATGTGGTCCATTATAATGCAGATAACAACATATATGGTAAACATTTTCCATTGAACAAAACATTACAAACAACATAAGACTACAACTAAAGACACCTAAACATCTCAAAAGACTGCATACTTCTCCATATTGACTTCTGCAAGTCAAATTCCTAAACTACACCTAAACATCTCAAACCAAGAATGATAAACATGAAACCAACAATCTTCCTATAAAACATTAAACTTGCTTTTGTTTCTTTCAACTCCTTTTGCAGCTCAAGCACATGCTTCTCCATAGTTGACTTTTGCAAGTCAAAGTCCCTTTCAATGTCTCTTATCCTTCCATTAACACCCTTCATCCTATTTTCTTGATGTTTATCCTTCTGAATCAGCTTGAAAACCTCCTTTTTGTAGTACTCACTTGGCAACTCATCATCAATCCAATAAAAAGTCCTACATTTTGATCCCTTGTAGTAATTAACACATCCAAAAAAACGTCTTAATGGAAAATCAATGGTTTTTGCAGTTTGTTGTATGACTGGTTCCTCACATTCGCACAATGTGGGTGGAGGATCACGACGACGACGGCTATGAATAGAAGATGATGAAGATGCCATTCAATTTGGATTTTTAATTGTATGATTGAATTTGGGGGTTTTGGAATTAGGGTTTAATTCGATTAGGTTTTTTTTTGGGATTAGAATTTGGGATAATATGGTTTTATTATCTTATATTGGTTAGTGGAAATCCAACGTGTCGTGTACACATGGCACTGATGTTATCAGTTTCGGTCAAACAAGTTTAGCAGTGCAAAACGAAACAAAACAAAGAAGTATACAACATTAAGTGAAACGAAAATAAGTACACGTACCAAAACGATACATTGGTGAAAGTACGTAGCTATTTTACGGCCTAATCCCTTCGACCAACATATATACACTTTCAAAAACGCATGCTTGGTTATGTTGTGTTTTGGGTGGCAACCTTTGAAACTCGCTTAATATGCATAAGCATGAGGGAATAAGCATGTGATTATTGCTTTATTAGTCGACAAACTTATGACTCATTTTGAGCTTTTGAACCTTAAACGACTCATGAAAACACAAAAGAAATGTAAAACTCAAGTTTTGGCTCTTAGGACAAGGTGCTTATTCGACTAAATTTGCTCATTCGAGACTTGTTATAGCTCATTTTCGGTTATAAAGCTTATGATCTTATTACTTATCGGGTTTCAGATAACCCAAACCGAACATTTATCGGGCCATAAGGCCCAACCCATAGCCGTATAGCTTAATTATAAGCTAACTTTTGTTTGAGTGCTTATATTGAAAACTTTGGAATTTTTTTCGACAACAAATCGACTCATTTGGATTTAAATGGTAATCGGTTAAGCTATGGCTTTTCGTTTGGATTTTTGGTCACAAACCCAAAATAAGTCGTATGACTTATTTTGGTGCTTATGTAACCCTCTCATGTTACCTTAGTGCCTAGTTGTAAGCTTGATGTGCTCATTTGTAAAATTTTGGCAAAACAGTTTTGAAACAAAACATAAAACTCAAAACCATGCACGCTTGAAACTGAGAAGAAATGTATACAAATTTTAATGCTGGAACAGTACCTTATATAAAATTAAGTTGAAAACCATAACAAAAAGAGCACCTTGGCTTACTGGGCATGGAGCTTGTTTTCTAAACAAATGACCCAGGTTCTAAACCCCCTTGTGTCACTTTTGATTTATCTTTTTAAACACGTAAGTCCTTATATTAATAGTCCAAAGTGGAGTTCAAATCCCGTCGTGGACACTTTTTGCTATTATTTTTATTTTAGCGTTTTGGCTATTATTTTTGGAACCGATCTATTACATTTTTATAACACTTCATAAAAATGTAAAAACTAATATTTTTCAACATATTTTGTCCACATTTTTTCCCCCGTCAAACTAATATATTTAGTATTATTACTAAAACTCGACTAAAGGACAAAAATTAAGATTAACAAGAAAATACTTATAACAAAAGCTAATGTAAATATATATATTTTTTTTACTTATTCATCCAATAATTAAATTTATATTTATATATCGTATCACGTAAACATTATTAATATAAATACTTAACAAAAAGTATTTATTAATATCAAAGATTATTTTTCACAAACTCTTATTGTGAATACTTTTCGTACATAGTTGTCCGGTTACTCCCGAACCAGAAACTTATTCGTCATGAATACTTTTATATACACATAAATTTACTTGTACATTTGTCCAAGAGCCAATGCTTACAAACTCTTTGAAATGATTTAAATGTAAACTCTGCCACCCAAGCAACATTAAACACAACCCTTGAGAAACACTTAAACTTATTTAAACACTTTGAGTTGTGAGTAAACAAAACTGTAAACTAAGAATTATCATACTAATTTAGGTCGCGTGTCGGTGCAGCACACTATTGCTACTTGACTTATTCACTTCAGACGACTTAATTGCTGAGGTGAGTCATAGCCCCACTTTTACTCGTTTAATTATTTTATAAACTCTTTGGGGGAGATACATGCTCAACAACTTATTTTTTTTTTACTTTCACAATTACTCTAAACATTAACATATTACTGTAAGTTTAGAGCCCCACTCTTTACTTTACTTTGCTTTACAAACATGGGTGAGAAACATGCGACACACTTTATGAACTATTGCTTTTATGCAACACACTTTATGAACTATTGCTTTTATGCAATACACTTTATGAATTATTGCTTTTATGCAACACACTTTATAAACTATTGCTTTTATGCAACACACTCTATGAAATGACAATTGCTTTCATGCAAACCTCTTTTATGGACCAAACTAAAACTTATGCTTATTTAAACTATTACGCGGATTAGCCTAAGCCCTTGAATCCCACTATGCCCAAACTCATGAACCGTCAATTCCTGCTGGGAAGCGCGAATGTTATAAATAGATCTATTGGGGGTGACTCCCCCGTTCGTTTTGACCGGATAGGCAAACGGACGTATATCATGTCGAAATACAAGTGTATCGGGATAAACACTTGCTGGGCCTTTATATTTACCATGCTTCTAGAGCATGCCCACTGTTATAGCTTCGGTTGCATGAACTTAGAGCTAGCGTAATAGACTCTACTTTTAATTTGACATTACGTTCGATGTAATGTGCACATACTTGATTTTGGTCCAACTTTACCGCTTTGATATAAATTTATGAAAGTGCTTTTGTAACATTATTTTCTCTCTTTTGACCTTATAATGGTCATACTCTGTATTGGAAGTCTTGTGGTCCACTTATTTTGCTAAACTAAATCTATGAACTCACCAACTTTATGTTGACACTTTTAGCATGTATTTTCAGGTTCTTAAGGTGATAAGTTACTTTCGAAGGCTTTTGGCATGACATGGCATGGTCAAAGATTACTCTGATATATTTGGGGACCGCTTAAATTCTTTTATGGGCCTGTATTTCCGCACTATTTTGAAAGATGTAAAACTAAATGCTCTTGATTATGAAATTTATTTTAAACGGATAAGGTAAATCCGTTCTCTTCACTTTGTGTTGTGATACCAATATACGTAGCACCCCATGATCTGAATGCTTCCGCTGGACCGATTTTGGGGGTGTTACAGAAACCGTTGAAGATGCTACAGCTGCTGATGCTGCAGCAGCTGCTGATGCTGCAGCAGCCGCTGAAGCCACCATTGCTGCGGAAGTTGCTATAGCTGCAGGAGCTGCCCGAATTGCCAGCCTTAACATTGGAGGACCAAGCCCAACTATCCCTCCAGTGACAAATGTTGCTTCAATACCTAAGGGTTGCTCATTCATTTCCTATTTGAAATGCGAACCCATAAAGTTTAAAGGTACTGAAGGAGCCGTAGGTTTGACCCGCTGGTTTGAGAAAGCGGAGTCGGTATTTTTTGGTCAGCAAATGTATCGAGAGTGATAAAGTTCAATATGCCACTAGTACACTGCTGGATGAAGCATTATCATGGTGGAATTCAATATCTCAACCAATAGGCATTGAAAATGCTTATAAGATATCTTGGGACAACTTGAAGAAGATGATGATCAAAGAGTACTGCCCCCGTAGTGAAATACAGAAGTTAGAGGTAGAATTCTGGGATCATGCTGTTAAGGGAAATGACATCATAACTTACAACCGTCGATTCCAAGAATTGAGGATACTGTGTCCAACAATGGTTTCAATAAAAGAAAAATTGTTGGAACGGTATATCTGGGGACTTCCACCAAGTATACAAGGGAATGTAACTTCAACAAATCCCAAGGAACTTGATGAAGCTATGCGGATGTCTCGCAGCCTCATGGATCAAGTGGTGCGTACGGCAGAAACCCGAAGACAAAACAACACCAACAACTCCAACTACAGTAACAACAATAACAATAGGAACAACAACAACAAGCGACCATGGGATGGTAACCATGGAAGTAACAACAACAACAACCAAACTCAAAACAACAACCATCATAACCAGCAAAACAAAAGACAAGAGGCCGCAAAGGCTTATGTTGCTGCATCAACTAGAGGCGCAGGGTATACCGGGAATGCTCCACTATGCAATAAGTGTAACTTCCATCACTCTGGTCCTTGCCCGGCTAAGTGTCGCAACTGTCAAAACACTGGACACCTTGCCAGAGATTGTAGAGTCAAGGCTGTAGCTACCGGTAGCAACATACAACCGATAGTTATATGCTTCGGGTGTGGAGAAAGTAGACATTACAAGAACCGATGTCCCCAAAACCAAGGTCAATAAGTTGAAGACAACCAGGGGTGAGCATATATGATAAGAGGATAAGGAGCTTATCAGAATCTCAACAATACTGCAGAACAATGAAGTTTAGAACTTAGCAGTCATATTTATTTATGCACTATGTTGTACTACGTGTATGTCATCCCTAGTAATGGGAGTTTTATGACTTAAGAATATTTACGGTTCAATAAATAACTCTTTATGATAATTCTCATCTATTGTACTTTCTATCTCCAAACCAATTTGACTGATTAGTAGACCATTACCATTCTATAAGGTTTACCCACATATCCTATAAACCATTCAACAAATTTTACTCCAAGCTATTTTGTTACCACTTTATTGTTTCACATCATTTTACTCCAAGATATTCTACCACCATCTTAGAAAAATTACTTCGTTAATACCACCCTATAAATTGATATCATATCTTCTTTACCCAGCTTCATCTCAAACCACTAAAACTCATCAAACCAAAATGAAGGACACAAGCCTCGTTCGTCTTTTCACCATCATTATCTTCACAACCGTTGCGACCACAAGCTCATTAACCGATCTTGATGCACTTTTAAAGCTCAAATCATCCTTAGTTACACCACAAGCAACCTCATCAGCTTTACAAGATTGAATACCATCTAAAACTTTTAAGAAACACAATACTACGTGACTAAACCGAACATCACATTATCAGCCCTAAATTATACATAGCCTGATCACCTATGTCTAATTCAGGAGGGATCATGTTATGCTGGGAGCAGTCACCTGTATGTTTTCTTAGAAACAAACTTCTCATAAGTAACCTCATCCTACGCCATACATTGAAACGACAAATCAAACTACATCACTCTAGTTCTCATAAGTAACCACACCTATTCATCGACACCACTCCAAAGTATAACACACATAGAACTTCGGGACGAAGTTCCCCGTAAGGGGTAGAGACTGTAACAATTCACATTTTCAGGTTAATTACTATTCCCGGAAAATTTTACTATTCACTTATACTATTCATTTTTCCCGAAATTTGATTTTTCTTTCTTGGCCTCGAGTGATAAATCATTTCCATGGCAAATTAAAAGTTTGACATTCATCAGATCATTTTCGCGAAAGTTAATAAGGAATTACACGTTTTAGGGTAAAACGTCATTCAAAAATTCTACACACAACGAAACACGACCGCGTTAATTTTCCCCGTATCAGAAAAATGTTTGATACACTCATGATTTATTTGAGAATAAATCATGACTGTGAAAAACATGACCACATAAACCTTGGTCATGATAAACTGGAATTTTCACTTTTAAGCGTTTTTACTCAGCCGTAACCTTAGCCTATACCTGCACCACGTTTCTAAGACGATTTGAGTTTTCACAATTTTGGAATAATTCAACATATTTTTCCCTCCTCCTTTGACCAAAAATCATTCCTTGATTTTATAAGTCATTCATTGATTTTTAGGCTTACGGTTTTATGTCTAAAAGACATTTAATACCAACCGACATTAGACTGAGCCCAGTCTAGACATTATAAGTCATTTTAAATCATTTTTATCCTATTAGAAAAGTAACATTTTACTTTTCTCAATTTTACACAATATTCGTACATTTTACGTATTACGCGTTTTAGACCCGTGTTTCCAGTTTTAGTAGGGTTTTACCACCCCAATGGAACCTACCACTCATTTTATATATTATTATGGATTATATTGACATGTTTAACCATAATTTCAAGTTCCACATTTTTACGATACCCGGTTTTACGTTTTGAGGCTTAATCATTTACGATTAGCATTTCCCGGAGTTAACTAGTTTTTGAAAGAAAACTAGTGTTTGATCTTCGATCTTGGAAATTTTCTAAGAAAAGTTGTTATAACTTTAAAGTCTCCAAAAAGACGTAGTTATAATCTTCAAATAACCTCCGTTTATCAAAGATCACAAATCCTTCAAGAATACAAGAGTAGAAGGATTGCTAAAGTGAAGAGAAGCTTGTCAATCAAAGTCCTTTCCTTACTAGTTACTTTCCTTTCTCTTAGAAAGCCCAAAAGTTGTAAGCAAACCCTAACATACTTCTTGTTAAATATCATATTCATGCTATTTACATATCATTCATGCTATATTTGGTCTTGTGATCATGTCCATGATGTATAAAAAAGGGTAAAACAAGTTATTGTAAATGATTGTTAAGTTAAGTTATTTAAACAAGTAAACTAGTGACTTTCTTTGTATAATCTGATCAAAATGGTAAAATTATGATATTGGATCATTACATATTTTATTAGAGGACCTAACAAGGAAACCATAGCAATTTGAACCACCTAAAACGAGTATACGAGTCAAAAGTTATGACCATTTGAAGTTACCAAAACTTTGCGGCAAAACTGCCAAAATAGTTTTTGTGACAGAACATAAAACACGCAAAAGAGGCCTTTCTGGTCCGTTTCATGAAAAAGTTAAAGCACGAAAGTTGTCCGGAATCACGTTTTCTTCAAAAACTCAGGAGCACGTCTCCAGAAAACCAATAACGAATGAGATTTTTCTCAATTTCTTAACAGCTATTTACATATATATAAGTCACTATATAATGGTTATGTTTTAATAAGACCAAGAGGTCTTATGACCTAGATTCAAGACCACAACCATGGCTAAAGCCAAGGTTGAGTCTCAATACCATGGAACAATGACCAAAGGTCATGGCAAGGCCATGACTAAATGACCACATAAACTTACTTAGGCGAAAACATGAGCTAAAGTATTGGCGATAACTTGAACATACAATTTGGATCTATTTAATCTAAAGAACCATGAGATATTACAAGTATTTGTCATACAAGTTATAAGAAACTTACCCTAATAACAATCTTCATGTAAAGATAAACTTTCCTAAGTTTATTCAAATATTGGGCATGTAACTTTTCGGATCAAAACTTATATATATATATATATATATATATATATATATATATATATATATATATATATATATATATATATATATATATATATATATATATATATATTATCAACAACTACAATAGTAGGGAGCCTCATGTGAGGAGTTCATTATGTAAGCCGTCGAGATGAGTTGTGGATTTACGAATTAAAGTGTCCTGGCTCCTCGAACGTTTATTAACATGACTTCTGAATTATGTCGGCCCGAACGGTAGTAAACGATATATAAACTATACATGTTTCATGAATCATTTCTTTTCAAAGACTTACACTATACATCGTACCACATCATGGACTAAATGCAAGACATACATATATAGGCAATTCTTCATATTCTTTACTCCAATCCTAAGTTGCAACATTCTATTATAGGTTGCTCGTAGAAACCTTCGCGATTCGACCATCACATTCACTACTTACTACATAACTTAAGGTGAGTTCGTAGCCCCACTTTCTATTGTTTAACTATTTTACAAACAAATGGGGGGGGGGATACATGCTATTATTTTTCTACTCGAACACAATGCTTTCTACTGTATGCTACCCGACTATGTTTTATTGTCACTAAGTAACGATTGCCATGTTCGAAGTCCCTATATCATGAACCATTAGTCACTAGCTATAGTGAGCGCGAATATTGTGAATAGATCTATTGGGATTGACGAATCCCATTTGTGTTGAACAACTACGAGTTCAAACAAATGCACTATATTTGAGATTTTAAGGTATAATGGCAATATTACCTTGGTAGGGCTTCTATAATGCCAATTTTTGGTTCGATGTTAATGCTTTGGTTGCATGAGCTTAGTGCAATAATAACGATTTTGTTTTCTAACTATAAGTGTGAGTCTATAGCTCACACTACGATTATTGTGTTCAACGATTTAACTACAAACTCTACGAATTCCACTCAACCTTTGTGTTGGCTGTTTTAAGCATGTATTTCAGGTCCATAATGAACGAGGCTGGCACGGAGGAGCACGGATATTCAAGAGGGCTATAAATTTTATTATCATTCAAAAACTCATTAAATGTAAATTGTAAACATGGAACCATCTGGGACCTCATTTTGTAATCTCTGATATTTATATAATTTGAATGATAAATCTTTCAAAAACGACTCAATTAGAGTTCGTTTTCTATTATTGTGACTATTGTGCCATCGAGTAACACCCAGTTTGAATTCCGCTGCATTATGAATTGGGGGTGTTACAGAGAGAATTGGAATAGACGTAATCGGGTCGACTCTCTAGTTACAACATCAAGGTCTATGGAATCTACGATTTTAAGGAAATCCTTGAGATGTTGATTAGGATCTTCGGAACGAAGTCCATGGAATGCACATCCGCTTTGCACCAACCGGATGGTGTCGGATCGCAAGGGGGACACATTGGCTTCTTGAGTGAGCTCAATAGTGTTTCGATAGCCTTGGTGGCTAGGACGAGAATACTCTCCTAAAGTTTGGGGCCTAGGAGGTTGGTTTGCTAGTGGTGGGTTTTGTAGGTGGTTTTGTTGTGGTGGGTTGATGTGTTCAAAGAGGTTACCACCTTCCATTATGTCAGATGGTAAAGGTTACGAACAAAGATACGAAGAAATAAGATAGACTAAAGAAAACCTAAAAATAAAAATAAAATCTTACTAGAAAGGAATCTAGCAAGTAGATCTAATAAAAAGAAATCCTAAACTAGAAAATAACTATTCCCCGGGCTGCGGCGCCAAAACTTGATACGTGAGGATTGCACCCTCACAACAGGTTTTACCTCTCAAGGGATCTCGAGAAGCTTACAACCCCCACTAGGCAGTGTACCTGATCGTTATAGTATAGTATAGTGACAAGTACCGGGGGATTGATCGTTCAACTCAGGAATAGTGTCGCTAGGATTAGAAAGCCTACTAAACTAGGTCTAGAGGTGAGGGATGATTCTTTTTGTATTTTTATATTTTTATGAAAGAAATTAAAATCTCAGGTTTTAAAAGAGTGGGCGGAATTAGTTGCTAGCCAACTAACCCAATTAACTACAAATGCAAACAAAATAAAATAACAAAAATGAAAATGAAACTATTAAACTAATGTGGTGGAAACAATAATGAGGAAAGTTGTGTTTACTTAGATTTCATTACTCCCTAGATATCTTTTACAGGTTGATTAGCTTTTTACAATTGCATGGATGACGGGTCATATTCCTTAATACTAGTCGTAGGGCTGTGTACAATATTCCCTAACTCTATGGGATCCTACTTCACTCCTATGTTGAGCCGTTAGAAGCTCCTAACATGGGATCATCAGAATTCTCCTACGCATTAAATACAACCAAAAATCGTAGTACACCTCCGATCATGTTTCTTAAGACGTTCAAGCAAGTTACCAATGGAAGTCTGCCAGTTTTCTTAAGCCTAACATCGAATACAATCATCCGTAATAATTATAAACAAACAATCAACCCATAATTAACATCTAGGTTTCACTACATCTAAGCAAACACAAATAAGATCTAGCCTAGCATGTTAAAAAAAAGACAAGTGTAAGATATAATCACACAACACATATACATATTGAATGATTTGAAAGAATACTTATCTTCAATTGAACATGGAAGAATCAAGGGGTTGGAACCCTTGAAAAACTAATAAAATTCAGACTAGGGTTTATTACCTCAGAGTTGCACACTAATGAATGAAATTTGGAAAACTATATATAGACTTTACACTTTGACGGCGTCATGTGTTAGATCGTGATGCCGTCAACTCGCCGCCTTGATAAAATCGTATTTCCTTGATCTATTTGTGACGCCATCATGTAGGAATTTACTCTGGGCCGCCACGTGTAGTTGGACCCTGACGGCCTTGGTGACGCCGTCAGGCTCTAAGCTTGAAAACTCTCTGGATCGTCATGTGTATTTTCCACTTCCACCTCTTTTGTAACTCTTGACGCCGTCATGTACAAAGGCTTGACGCCGTCAGGTACTGTTCCCAGCAAGGGAATTTGAGACTTTGCCGTTTTCTTCACTTTTATGCTCCAAAAACGTCCAAAAT
>JARVZY010007956.1:0-21070 GCA_030686995.1 Artemisia argyi | reverse complement strand
AGTTTTCTCTCTTCGACAACTTGATAACGACCAAGTTGCCACAATGGTGACCAAGTTAAATAATAAAGGGAAAAAAGGTGGAGAAAAAATCGGTTGAAAATTCAACCGACTTGAGGATTTGGTTGTTGCTCAACCGATCATGACCAAACAGTCAAACACCCACAGTGGCCGTGACCGACCATGACCTTGCCCATGACCCTCCCACTATGCATAGCCTAAGGAAATATAAATTACAGATTTCATGACTTGTATCCAACAAATCACACTACTCAACATTTCTTCAATATATAAAACTCCTCGTAATGCATCGGTCCTCAAGTCGGTCTTCCACCTTAAGAGGACACCAGTAGATTCGTCTTAAGCTGTAAAAAGGGAGAAGTCGGTCGTATTTTTGACCGATTCGTGTGACTATGTTTGTGTGTGAGTGTTTTATTTAACCGTTTATGTGGGTTTGGATCATAGTAATTTGAGAGTCGTGTAAACACTTTCATATTGAAGTATTTCGATGGTTCTATCGAAATCTTTAATCGGATAAAACTCAGATATTTCGAATTGTGAATATGTTTTGAGGTCATGAAACAGAACCAGAGAAAAACGACATGTATTGACCAACCAAATCTGACAAACGGTTATAACTGCTATGCAGTTATTATAATCGTTAAAACAATATAATTAACTGGCAAAATATATAGGTCCAAATAATAGGAATTTTTTTTTAAGTGCGTTTTGAGGCGCTGCCCCTTGGACCCTGCCAGGGGCTGCCGCCAATGGCGGAACTATTAAGGGGCAGGGGAGGGTCCCCTCCCCCCCTCCCCCCCCCCCCCCCCCCCCCAAAAAAAAAAAAAAAAAAAAAATTTACTGAACCTAGTGTAAATATTATAAGTTTTAGAGGTAATTTAGTTGAGGTTACAAACAAATCTCCGATTCGGCCCCCCCAAAATAAATTCAGCCCAAAAAAAAAAAAAATGCTCAAGTTCCGCAGCCCCTTGGACCCTGCTACCAGGGGTTGCCGCCCCTGGAACCCTGCTACCGGGGCCCCCCGTGATTTGAGGATAATCATAATAACGTTATACAAGTGTGCACTACACACAACCCCGACTTGTTGAACATTTATCATGATTACACATTCGTCAATTTAAGTCAATCCATTACACTTAAATCATATTAGTGACGCAAAATCACCAACATGTATGTTTTTGGTGGTGTGCTCAGTCATCTTATTACAGCCTGTTAATCATGACTCATGAATTTGTTGTAAAGAAAGAAAGCTGACATGACAATGATTTAACGCTCACGCCTCATATATGTGGTCCTCCTTGTTGACTAAGGCTAACACGGACTCATTGATTTTTCCCATGATGCCACATGGGGTTCTTGTAACCAATTTATGATCTAAGGGACCATAGAGTTTAAATGTAAAATAGATCGCACATGATAAATTTGATAATAAAGGTTGCTATGCGTTCATAAAATTTCTAAGAATAATGCAAATGTTACATATAAACTTATAATTTGAAATTCAAAAAATTGAGCACACACACTATGGAAAATCCTCATTGTTTTCTATTTGTTAAGGGTCAACACACATAAATAACAACATTTTGATGATATATTAAAAGGGTTTGCTAATGACAGCTCTAAGGGCTGTGATTAAGAATACAATTTTTATTACATGATTACAATGAATGATTATGATTGGATGAAAATTCTGAAAAAAGCAAAAACAATTTCTAAAATTACAAATTTGCAACCAACAATTGATTCTGATAGGATGATTAGTGTCATTAGCAAAACGCATATTAAAAACTTCATATGTATATACATGATGTTTTTTAATACACATATTAAAAGCTTCATAATTGTTAGGGATCAACACACATGCAAGATGCAACCACACATGGAAGAGTGGTTGTAGGTGCTATATTCAATTCAATTTATTATTTGTATTCAATGTTTCTTGTGATTGGTTACTTTGAAAAATAATCGTTTTGCTTTTATTTTATTTGAAGGTTTTTGTTTTTGTTACGTTTGCACAATGTTGTAAATAGAAAATGATTGATTTGACATAATAACTGAAATAGTCAAAGATCAATATTGATAGAAAACTAATGAATAAAACATACGTTTTGTTTGCTTAGATCAACAAATGGATAAATAAAATAGTTGGTATCAAAATCTCTACGCTGAATAATTTATAGAGGCTAGCTTATGATTAAGTCACAATTACATGTCCTGTATCAAAATCTATGTGAGCTTGCACAGATTTTTCAAACGACATACCTTTCCATAGTGCTGAATATGTACGAGACTACTTTGCATCTATGGCTTTGGGTCAACTAATCAACTGGGAGTCGTTTCTAACGTGTCATTGGGGATTCTGGATAGAATGAAATCGTGTCGCACATGGAGGGCCTAGGACTAGCCCCGACATTGTATGACAATACATTGCTCATTTGTTACAAGAATACAAGAATGCAACGATACAAAATACTTCAAATGTCATACATAATCAGGCTATGCAGGAAATACCAAAATATGGTAGCCCCAAAGAGCAATTAAATTCAATTGTGATGTAGCACGCAACATGCAGTGGTAGACAGAGTTTGGGTTAGGGAGTTGATACTCCCAACACATTTTTTTGATGCAAATACCACAATTGTGCATTGCAGTGTTGTACGGTACAATACTGTAATGCACAAGTTGTGGTGCAAGCATCAAAAAATATTGTGAAAGTATCAACTCCCTTTGGGTTATCATGAGAGAAAAGTGATCATTTCGGGTGCAACAAGTGTAAATTTCTCTCTTCAGTATTATGAGCAGAAGCAAGAGTTGTGTTGTGGGCCGTTCAGGTTGCCCGATATAGACTTTTCTCAACAATACCCGAATTAATTAATTCAAATCCCTATGTTTCAATTAAAAAAAATAATAATAATAAAAAAAATAAAAAATCTTAACTGTCACGATAAACTTAAGTTTGTTAAATTTCTTAATCAGTGCTACATGATTCTTTCATTCTTTGGTAGTCATTCTCTATATCCACTATCAAGTAAAGGCTATGAAAAAGCCAAAAAGGAATTCGTTACTTCGATAATTTCTTGAATATTTTGTTTGATGCATAAAATACGGGAAGATGTTCCAGAAAAAAGGGCCAAACCTTAAATTAGGGGTGAAAGATTTTCGAGATGTCTCTATTAAATAACTTTTTCATTATCTGATAGATGCTTCTCTTTTTTGTATTTTGTTGCCTTTTAAATCTAAGTTTGTGCGCTAAACCCAGCCGAAAATTTCGGCCATAAATCTTCACTGAAACCAAGATCGATAGCAGCCGAATTTTCGGTCATATATCTTCACTGAAACCGAGATACTTTCTTATGAAGGGATCCCCCCTAAAATCACCCATGATAGTATGAAATGCTTGAAATAATAAAATCACCCATGATAGTATGAAATGGTTGAAATAATTACTACTATAGTTTACAATCAAGCATTCACCTTTGGACAAAAAGTGAGTCTTTAGACATTTTTCGACTGAAAACACACTATTCACAAATCGCAACTTACAGGGTGCTTTGTCTAACTTATTCGTGGACTTATAAGATTATCATATAATCAATAACATTCATTATAGTTGATCAACTTAAGTTTACAGTTCAAAACAAGTCCTGCAAATGTCTCTAGTGCCGGTGGGAGGAGCACGAGTCAAATTTTGCTAAACCAAAGCCAAGCAAGACTTTTCACGCATCAATGAAATTTCAAACAAACAACACCCAGAGAGTCATAAATCCTATCCTATCCTAATCCAAACTTTATATAAAAAGAGACCGCGTAACACCTTAGCTTGTTGACAAAGTTATAAATAGAAATGGTCCAATTGAGTCATAGCGACCAATTTGGAATTTTGCACCTCTTTTTTTGACTAACCAAAATTAAATTGTTTATTTTTCGATTTTATCTTTTTTCAGAAACCACAAAAGGCCCATTCCCTAGTTCTAATTTTTGTTTGTTCCATCTATTTGATAACTTCTTTAGCTTTTTTTGGAAGATAAACATACAAATGAATAAAACGATTAGCCAGAAGCTAGTAATAACAGAGATGACCCTAAACAATCATTCTAACAAAACTTCCAATGATCATACAGCGATCATACCAACATAATTCTAACTAACACTTCCAACGACTTCATATAAAACTCGAAACCATATATTTAGTATCTTTGATATTTAGCCTTTAAACACACAAAGATTTCTTATCTTTCATAATAAGAGCCCTTTTCTTTTTGTTGTTACTATATAAGGTACGAGTAATAGTTTACTCCACTTCCGCATATTAACAGAAATACCACAACCTAAAAAATGTAACTAATTGGGAAAACCAACACCGAAAAATTAAAAACAAACATCTCAAGAAACGCCATTGATTTTGCTAAAAAAGGTCTGAAAATAAAATATTAAACTAGCTACAAAGAAAACTAGAAACTGAAGAAAATACTTGTGCCATGAAAAGAAAAACCATTGTCAATCAAGCAGCAATTACAAGTTTATAAATTCGAAACGACCCAGAAAATTAGTCTGAAACAAAAATGGATACTTTAATTTGGACGAAAAAAAAGGTATGGCAGATACTAGTTTAGAGTAAATCGAAGATAGGAATGTTTACGTGAATCCTGTAGATTCCAGAATCCTTATGTCACGAGATCCAGCTCCACTGCCATAGCTATAATAATATGAACCGAGTGTCAACAATTTTCATAACTTATTAGCATAAAAATGTGAAGAAACGCATGCAGGCGCACACATAAGGGTTTAAGCTAAGATTCCGCGAAATGGGCAGGACATGCAGGTTAAATACTGAGTCAAAACTGTAACTTTTTAGTACGGGTTGACTCAGGTTGCAGACCAGCAAATAACTCTTTGCCTATACTTTTTAATTTTACAATTAAGTAACGTGTTAATCATCATTTAAGGGAGAATGATGTGTACTTCTAGAGTTCTAGCAGTAAGGGCATGAGCTTAAGTGCAGCAATCGGTAAATGAATAGGTGTTTTTGCATATGTAATTTGTAAATAAAGGGCGTTAAAGATATAAATTTGTAATCCCCATAAATAGGTCGAGATTTCTATGTCTACTTCTAAAATTTAGCAATATTGACATGTTTTTCATTATAAAAAAAAGATTATACCTGAGATGCATCATTTTATTAAGGGCGTTCATAGGGGCCAGAACGATCACGATTATATCTATCACCGCCAGAATCCCTGCTTCGTCCACTTGAGCGGTCCCCACCACGATCAGGACCACCATGTCGGCTGCCATTACCGCCTCCTCCATATCTATCATCTCTGCCACCATACCTGCTACCTCCTCTTGATCCCTCTCCAGATGGACATTCTCTAGCAAAATGCCCAGGCTTGCCGCACTTAAAGCAGTCCCCACCACCGCCACCACCCCGTGCACCACCTCCATAGTCACGGTCTCGACCTCTATCACGACCACCGTCTCTATCACGACCCCCGTCTCTGTCCCGGTCCCGCCCACCGTCACGGTCTCGGCCTCCTTGATTTGGTTGAGCTTTGTCTACTGAAATATTACGTCCATCTAAATCTATTCCATTCATTGCTTCAATTGCATCTTCCATTGACTTTGGATCATCAAAAGTAACAAATCCAAACCCACGTGATCGCCCAGATGCTCTGTCCATAACAACCTGAAATGCAAACACATATGTTAAAGCTCTAGGCCAATTTTATCAGGTTATGCTGTTGATCACTACTAGATTTAACGAATTCCATATTATCAAAACATTCAAGTTGAAATGTGGCCCCACAAGTGTAAATACCTTAATTATAATACGCATCACGTCAACCGGAAGTGGCAAACCTAAGATTTTCAACTTGGTTTGCATTACCATAACAAAAAGACTTCGGAAGATACACAATAAGTTAATAACAAGTTTCCATTTTCCATTTTTTTTAAACTAAAACTTTCAGGGCACGCATTGGCGTCCATGGAGTAACTTGTTCCTTTCATATCGCAAAAGAGAGTGTATTTGTGCACAAGCTTGGTTGCAGAATAGTGGAAACTATACAAGCACGGGGAGAAGCAAAATATATCCAGTAACCAATAGGTGGACAAAAAGGTGATGTAGCGACATGCTACACGTTATAGCAAATCAAAGTACTGTCAGACTTTTGGGAAGGAGTAATAAGGTTTACTGGACAAGAGGGTTGAGAAGAACAGATTCTCAGAGTCTTTTTATTGATGGTAAATCTGAAAACAAAACAAGACATCGACCTCCTAACCTTCGATCCCTATTTATAATTAAAAAAAAAAAAAAAAAAAAAAAAAAAAAAAAAAAAAAAAAAAAACCCTCCTAGTTAAACATAATCAGAACTTGGGCTTAAGTTGGGCTGCAAGCTTCATTCACCGCATCAAAAGGGCTTATCGAAAATGAAATCACAGTGGGTCAGAATTAACTATCCAATGTTTTTTTAATATTGGATGTATAATTATATATAATAAACTGTAGGAGGTTGTGAAAACTTGAGCATCATACAGGTGACATATTAACCGTACTAACCATTTCCTTTTCATCCAAAAAACATCAGATTTACCCGTTGACCAATTAGCAATAAACTATGCAGATTGACATAAAGGGATCGATATTGTACCTTCCTTTAAAAACCAAGCCCAACTTTTTTAACAATGCCATCTTGTTAAAACTTACGCATGAAGAATGGAAATACAAACCAGTAATGCATGTAGCAAGTCAACGTACAAATGGAAAGATTTGACCAGTTATGAACATAAATACAAAGCACACCCCTGATTCCCTGAATACCTTTGCATCCACAACATGGTCAAACTTCTTAAAAGCATCTTTCAAATCTCTGTCAGATATCGACCATGAAAGATTCCCAACAAAACAACGATACTCATCCTGTTCAACCATGCTTAGCTGCAAGAACAAGAAGTGAAAAGTGTCACATACAACTAGCAGACAAACACGTCTATTACTTTGTTCCAGCAAAAGCAAATAACCAAACTGTTAATCAATAACTAAATCAATTTTAACTCTTCATTTTATTCAAGTATAACTGATGCATATCCAACAATCTTTCATAAACAGATTTAACCTATGCTCTATTATTATGAATTGATAAGATTACTAAAACCGACACACACTTCCAGATACATGCATACAATAGTCATAAAGGACATGGGCGCAAGCTCAATTAGGTTAAGAATGTCATACTTCCAAAAGAAACAAACAAAAACGTGATGTAGAATGTGAGAATGCTACTAGAACAAACCTACACCAAAAGCTACCAAAACCGGCCCGACTTTTCCCTTTATATATTTACTAGTAGGAATAACAACAAAAGCTTAACTACAATGCTTATGTTTTCCTTAAGTAGCTGGAACAAAAGAACAGTGTTTGCAAAAACAGACAAGATGTCGGAGCTAAGTCACTAAGGTAAACAGAGTCGAAGTTAAGGGGGTGTTTGTTTAAGCTTATATATGGGCTTATGAGGTTATTTGATTTCGGCTTATATTTCATAAGCTACAATTTTCCGGCTTATTGGGCTTATATAAGTTTATTATATCATAATAAACTTATATAAGTCCATAAGTCTTCAAATAAGCCGGAAAATTGAGGCTTATGATATATAAGCCGAAAAACAAATAAGCTCATAAGCCACATATATAAGCTTAAACAAACACCCCCTAAATCCATGATCTATTCCTTGAGAACATTTATGTTTAGTATTTGCGAGCAAGGTTGGGCCAAGTGGTTAACACTCTTGCCTCTGGAGACGCAGAGGTCAAGGGTGATCCTCACCCCTACCTTTGGTAGAACCGGAAGCAGCCTCTCTACCTTAAGCAGGGGTAAGGTTGTCTACGTCTCAACCTCCCCCATACACCGTGGAAGACGATATTGGAACCCAAAACCCGTGGAAGAGACCATTTATCCCATTTATCAAATGCCACTCTAAGTCAGTTCACAACCATGTACTTAAATAATATCTCCTTGAATCCTATCTATCGATATAGTATCTATACAAGGTATGTGATCTAACCCCTTTATGTAGGGTTCCCTATTTTTGAGAGAAACAAAGTGTAGGTTCGAATAGAATAATTTCAACACTAACTAACATTCATAACGTCTTGCACTTTCTAGAGTTGGAACGAAATTAAACAAGAGGTGGTATTAAGGTTTAATTAATTTCCGTGATTCCAAGTTGAGCAAATATAGAAGGAAAGCCAACAACTTTACAACTATTTCATCTTTCTCCAATTTCGCTCGACAATTATACTTAGGCTGCCCACAGAAGAGCATGTCGCCCGAGTAGGTCGACCGATTTCAGTCGGTCATCACTTTTGTGGTTAGTCGGTCGCAACCGAGAAGATGGAAAAAAGAAGGCGGTTTGGGTCGAGATCACGACCGAGTATCATACACACATAAAAACAACACTCACACTTTCTAATTAATATTATTAAGGTCGACTTTACTGGGGCACTGAATTGCTTGCAGGTTGCTGGAGAGAGAAAGCTGACGTGGCAGAGAAAAAGAGGGGGATTGGGTCGCCTTACTGTGGCCAGCCTTATACCTCATCAACTCTTATTATAACACTATTTAACAAGCCAAAAACACATCTACAATAGATTACAGTCACCAGCTTATAATCACTAAATTAGTCTAATTGTGTTCATTAAAGGGCTAAATAAATAAATCAATATTCAAGATATAAAATTGAAAACACAAATTAACAGCAATTAATATAAATAAGCAAATGAAAGTGATTAACTGTAGAGAATTAAAAGGCTTACAGTTTTTTAGTGTGTGTAAAAAGTGAGGAGCTTTTTTTTTGTTTGGCAAAACCCTAAACCTAATTGGAGTTGAGGTTGAAAGGTTCAATTATATATGTCGATAAAAGGCTTCTGTCAATTCTTATGTCATCTTGGTTAATTGTTGCAATTTTTACCCTTCTTGTTAATTATTCTATTTTCCTTGTCCTTCTGGTTTTTTAATTTATATAAGTCGAAAAGTTCCAAAATAAGCCCAAAAATAAAGCTTGTGAAACATAAGTTCAAAACCAAATAAACCGTAAGCCAGCCGAAACAAATACCCCTGAATGTCTTTCGTTTAAGCATAAAGTTTTAAACATCAAATGTTTTTCTTCTTTTAGTTTTCAATTTTTTTAACAACAAATTTTTATAACATGCATACTCGACTATTTTACAAATTTTATCTTATATGTTTTCAATTAGACTTGAACTAACAACCTTAAGATTGTCGGGCCACTTATATACCGTTGGGCGAAGAGGCTTTTTGGTAATTTACTTTTCAAAATTAAAATGAAAGCGATTTCAGTATTTATTTATTTATTTATTTATTTTATTATTATTATATATATTTTTTTTGAAAGGCAGTATTTACTTATTTTTTAATATATGTAAAGAAAAGAAAATGAAAAGAAATGAAAAGAAAAAAAATTAGAGAAATGATTAGCATGCCTAAAACTTGTGCCTAAACTTATGCCTAAAACTACATGTAAATTATTTATTAGTGCTAAGCTAGGACCCACTCTCTCACAAACCAATCAACTAATGACATGTATGTTTAAGCATAAGTTTAGGCATAAATTTAGTCATGACAATCATTTCTAAAAACTTACGAGTATATATTAAGTTTATGGTCTCTAAGAACAAAGAAGTTTATAAACAAAAACCAAACCAACTTATAGCGGTTTTGGTTTGACCTGGTTCGAACATAATGCTCGCCACTTACAACTTATAACTACGGGTCGCTCAAATATTTGTTTCTTGATCAACAAAAGCGTCAAAGCTAATAAAAAAATGGCCATAATGAAGTCCAGGTTTGGTTCAAAAAATTTCACAACATCTTGGTTCAGTTTAATTAGTACGTAATTAACTGAATCGCAACTCGTCTTTTTCCAAAATAATCACACATCAGTTACTTCATTGTTGTAAAGAAACCGACTTCGATACTACTTATATTTTTCACATCTGATTCAATCCCATTTCGACCCAAGAAAACACCCACTAATCATTCCCAACAATCAACAAAAACTAGTGGATTTTCGATCTTTATTCTAAAGGTTTCCAAAAAGCTCAATCTTGGTTCAGTTTGGTACACAATCGATACCTAACCCGTCTGTTTCCAACACACATCAGTTGGCTCATTGTCGTAAAAAAACTGACTGTCATTTTTTCACATAATACAAGAACCCGGATTCTTGTATGTTATACTGTTATGCAAACAGTCCACTTTCCGTTTATCCTACTTATTTTCTCACTTTTGTTCTAATCCAATTTCAACCCAAGAAACACCCAAACTTACAACTAACGAGTTACACATTGTCACATCAGTTAGTTCACTGTCTTATAAAACCGACTGCCATTTTACTGCACAATTTGCTGAATATTATGTACTAACAAGCCAGTTTCCCAAATTAATCCTACTTATACTTTTCAGTTTCGGCTCGATCCCATTTCGACCCAAGAAACACACAAACTTACAAACTAGCAACCACTCATAACTGTTTTTTAAACCTAACCATAAACCTTCTTGTTATACACACTTTAACAACTTCTTAACCATCTTCTTGTTAATTCGCATAACCAAACACACCCATGAACACCATAATCATCATCAACCTCATAATCCTCACCCTCACCACCATCACATCGTCCCAAACACCCGTATCGCAGATTTTCACCACTTTCGGCACGACCCAACTCAACCAAACACTCATAACCCTCACTAAACCCTTAAACAACTGCACATTCAACCCGACACCATCTCCGTCCCCAAACACGGCCCGAATCTTCCACAAATCCCCTGTACAGTTTCTTGACTACACATCTTTTAGTACTTTTTTTTCCTTCACCATAACCCCGCCAAAACCTCGCTGTTTACCCGGTGAAGGACTCGCATTCGTCATCACGTGGGACCCGATTTCGCTACCTTACTCCCCTAACTGCATTGGCCTGCCTAAAGACTATACTTCTTTTTTGGCTATAGAGTTCGACACGAAATATGATCAAAACCTTGGAGATATTAATGGCAATCATCTTGGCATTGATCTTGACTCGATTTCGTCGTTAGTTTCGGTGGATTTAATGACGAATGGGATCGATTTAAAAGGCGGGAAAATGGTACATGCATGGGTTGAGTACAAAAATAATGAAAAAGCTATTCGGGTTTGGGTCGGGTATGAGAAAGCTAAACCGGATAGTCCGGTTTTGGTGGCGCCTATCGATCTTTCGAAGAGGTTTAACGGGCTAATGTATGTTGGATTTACGGCTTCTAATGGTATTAAAGGGTCTTCAGTTCATTTGATACACAGTTGGGAGTTTAGGACAGTCGAAAATGACCCGGTTAATGAAGTCGAAGAGCTCGGGTTGGATACTTGTCAAGTTTGCTTCCCCAAACCAAAAATCGAGTCCGGACCCGAAACCGAGTTTGAAAACATTCATCATAAGGCGAAAAGTCCATTCAAGTTAGCTCTTGGGTTGTTTGTTGTGAATATGGGTTTAATCCTTGTTTTTTGTTTTTTGGGGTTGTATGTGTGTTGGTCTAAAACTCGAGGGCGAACCGGGTCGGGTTTGACCCGACCCGGTTTGATAATATCCGAGCCGGACGGAAACTCGAGGCCAAGGAGGCTAAAATACTCCGAGATCCGTGTGGCAACGAGAGGATTTAACCGAAATATGATCATTGGAGAAGGTTTGAAGTCGACGGTGTATGGGACGACGTTGCCGAACACGGGCAATGTTGCGGTGAAACGGATAAATAAAATCGGACCGATAGGGAGCCAGTTTGTGACGGAATTCGTGACTGTCGCTGGTGAAATGCGTCACAAAAACCTTATAAATTTGAACTCATGGTGTTACGAAAATAACGAGTTGATTCTGGTGTATGAGTACATGACAAATGGTTCATTAGATAAGCATCTTCATACCCGAACAGAAAATGCCGTTAATACGGTTAAGTTCTCGTTTGAATCGCGTTTAAACGTGCTTATCGGAGTCGCAAATGCTCTAGTCTACTTGCACGACGAGCTAGACCGCCCGGTGATCCATCGAAATGTAAAAGCTAGCAATATTCTGTTAGATGCAAATTTGGCGCCAAAGTTGGGTTTTTTTGAAATGACGTCACGTGACGTGTCACTAACGTCTTACTTGGCGCCAGAATATGTGTACTCTAGAGTTGCGACAGTGAAAACTGATGTTTATAGTTTCGGTGTGGTTGTTTTGGAGGTTGCGACGGGGCGGCGGGCTGTGGACGAGGCCGGTGTTACGGTGGTGGATTGGGTGTGGGATTTATGGGAGGAGAAAAGGTTGGTGGATTGCAGTGATAGTAATTTGTTTGGTGAGTTTAATCGGATCGATATGGAGCTGATGTTAATGATTGGGTTGATTTGTGTACATCCGAACTATGAAATGAGGCCGGTTATGAAGGATGTTGTTAAGATGTTGAGAGGTGAAATTGTACCGGATTTGCCCGATGTTAAGCCCACGGTGTTGGTTACGGCTGAGAAATCGCCTGAGGTAGTGGTGGTCTGTGGTGGCGAGGATGGTGTTAGTGCTTGGGGTACACCTAAGTCTCATTTTAGTAAGATGTAGTATACTGGTTTAGTTTTAACTTGTATTTGTTAGATTTTTGGTACATTGTTGTTCATAAGTGATACAGTTTATTTTCTATTGATTTTGATTACCAATTTGCTGCGGTTTTTGTAATGGTTAACAGAGTAATTTGGTTCAGTTTTGGTATAAAAAATATCGGTTTTACTGTTTCTTATAAGTTTAGGTTTATGATAAGTTAAAACTGACCTTTGACTCACGACTCGAGTATTCTTTGTGTTACTACTACTTTTTTCGGTTCAGAAGAGGATATATACATTTTAGGTCAGTAATTGGTTGATTGTAATGAGTTGGTAACTGATGCAGAAGATAATTACTACTTTATATATCCGTAGAGGTTGATCGACAAAGGTTAGCTCAAATGAAGTCAACTGCGCTTCTAAGTTAGTCAGTAAAAAAAGTTTGGTTCAGTTTCGGCGTTTTGACATAACCATGATTCAAGGTTAACGACTGCGACTTCTAAAACTTTGGCATATAAAAGTACCCATCAAACACATTCACAGTTCTTTTTGAGTTCTGAACATCAGAAATGTTGCTTGGAACTACTACCTACTGTGAACCACAATCCGATGAACCACATGACCTAACACGATCTACAACCGGGTCTGAACCCACCTCGAAACACCCTTTACAAATCACCCTTGCAACATGACCATGTGATTACTGCCTAATCTGCCCAAGACCTCAAACTACCCTTTACAAAGCAACCTTCCAACATCAACACATGACCACCACCCATCTGATCCAAGACCTCGATCCACCCATCTCAATCATGGCCTCACCATCTTGGCCACTTGCCGCAATACACAACATGACCATAAACTACAACCACCACGATATGAAGCTATCTAACTCGCCGGAAAAACGGCATGACTCATTAAAACTTTTCAGAGTATTATTTAACAAGATATATGACCCCAAAAAAAATTAATAATAAATAAATAAAAAAAATAAAAAAATAAAAAAAAGAGGAGAAAGTATATAATGAAGAAAACATAATCTAGATGTTTAATATACGAATAACGTGGTGGTCAGTGTTTTTTCAAATATCAAAACCATATCCAAACACAATCTGCTAACACCCTTTTTAAGACTAGAATGTGTCAAGTTCAGGGTACTTCAACCCATAATCGCAAAGATAAATGAACACCAACCATGACCACCATTAAACTTCTGAATCATACAATAAAAGACAAAGAAAAGTAGATAATAGTTTGAAGACTCGATCAACATTTGTTACACTGCGTGTCATAGCTCTTTCCTCCATTCATTCCTACGATATAATTTTCATTCAGTGGGCTGTTTGGGTTCCTCATCTAAGACATTGGCCTTTTTCTTATCATTTTCTGATAAGCCACTTTTAATTTCTTCAACAACTTTTTTCACCAGATCTGCATTACATCTGCAGGATAATTTAACATGTGTAGGATGATCAGCATTCTATGCTTGTTAAGACTTTTTTGAAGCTGAAATAGTTTACGAATAAAGATTAGTAACTAACCTAAATTTGCAGTATTCCAGCCCAGCTGCAATTGTTGCTTCAACAAGAGCCTTTCTCCATACTTCCATCCTCGGGTGTGTATCATATTCGGATATGACTTCTCCAAAATATCCTTTTTGTGTCCGCACGTCAGAGCTGCTCACATTGTAGAATATTGGTAGAATAAATTGTCCTTTTTCTTTAGAGCACTCTGTTATCTTTGCAACTTCATCCAAGTACCAAGAATTAACAGCAAACTTCTTGGTGAATATAATGACAAATAATCGTGATCGTTCAATGGCCTTCAGGAGTATTGATTCCTTACGGGATTGCGTCACATTGTCCTTGTAAGTGGAAATTCCTTCTTGGTCAAGAGCAGCACGGATGTCATCAACGATGTGGCACTCAGTGTCTCGATCTCTAAAACTAATGTATACATCATGCAGATATGCACTTAAACCCTGTGGAAACAAACAAATAAAGAATTGAGCATATGGATTTAGAAACTTAATGTTTATTATAGATGGTGTTAAAAGTGTGCTACTCTGCTCAAATTTTATTCAAATATTGAAGAAAATAGATGAATTTTGATGTCACGTGTAAGCATAAGACGTTAAAATAAAAAGTGAGTGGCAAAAGCTTTGACACTAGATGGAACATGTTAAGTCTGTGCAACAACTTACTTTCTGATACTCCAACGCCTTTTCCAGTTGATCCACAACCAGACTCATTGTTGGGCGCTCTTCCCTACGTTTCTTCAAGCACTGGTAAGCAATTCTTGAAAACGTAACCAATGAATCAGATTTCATTTGAATTCGTAGATCTGAGTCAATGATTTCATCTAATGTCCCCTTTACATAATGATCTTGGGCCAAACCGAGTAAAAAATAACGGTCAGTAAGATACATTGGATCGACAATTACCAGCCTTCCAAACAAGACTTCAAGCATTACAATTCCGAAAGAGTACACATCAGATTTTTGTGTGAGCATGTGATGCTTTAGGTATAGTGGATCAACATATCCTGGTGTGCCACAAGCCATGGAGAAAATGACGCTACACGGTACATTTGCAAGGGAAATTTTGGACAACCCAAAATCAGATATTTTGGCCTTCCAAGTCTCATCCAATAGGATGTTTGCACTCTTGATATCACGATGAACAATTATATGATGTTGTACATTGTCATGAAGGTACTCTAAACCATGGGCAGCGTCTAAACAAATTTGAAGACGTTGTGTCCATGTCAGATCTTTCCTAGGTAGTACCTTGTCGAGGCTCCCATTTTTTTTCATACCTGTAAACAAGGATCCTTTCGCCACCTTCATCACAATAACCGACAAGAGAGACGATGTTTTCGTGTTTATAAGTTGAAAGCAATTCAATTTCCATCATGAATTGATGCTCTCCTTGCCCATCATGACGGTTCAATCGTTTTATAGCTACGTTTCCATGTTGTCCAGTTTGACCTCGGAACACATGCCCAAATCCACCCCTTGCAATGGTGTTATCTTTAGCAAAGTTATTTGTCGCCACTTGTATATCTTGGAGAGGAATCTTCAAGTGCTCTACTTCTTCCAGGGGTGTGAAAGTAGCCATACCACCACCATATCTCAAACCGTCCAACCGAGTATGAGCTCCTATGAATCCTTTATCGGGGAACAAGCATTTTGAAATTGCATCAACAATTAGTTTGATATATTTTGACTCCTGCCTGCACATTAATAAATAACTTATTCACACAAGAGCTTGTTTTGTTCCACCAGGAAGTTCACATTGTAACAACGAGATTCCATGCATCCTTTAGTGCTTTCCTCCAAGATTCAACTTTGTTGGTCTCATTAACACGGTCATGCTTTTCAAATGCTTTTCCATATTCCTTTCTTTGCTTACCCACAATCCATGGTTCCATGCCATAGAATACGGGAATAACGGTTTTCCCTCTCTCAACCATGCATTTCATAATATATGCAAGTTCATCCAAGCACCAAGAAGAAGCTGCATATTTTCGGGAGAATATTATGACCGCAATCTGCGATTCTTCAATAGCCTTTATGTGTGATGGGGTGAAAGGTTCATCCCTGGGAAATTCATCTTTCATGTAAGTGGGGATTTCTGCTTGGTCAAGAGCTGAGTATAGATGATCCACAAAGTTTTTGCCAGTGTCTTTTCCTCGAAAACTCAGAAAAACACTGTGATTTTGCAACTTAGACGAAAAGTCTCGAGTGCAGTAAGAAGGCATCATTGTCCATGAATCTGCATTCAAGAAGTAAATATGTGTGGTTTGAGTAGCTCAATACATACATACATACAAGTTAAGGTAATTGACTTGTTTGCAGTAAAGGATTTAAGGGTGACAATGTTTTGTTTCCTCCTTTGTTGGTGCTCTTTTGGTTCTCGTGGTCCCCAATTCTCAGTGGCTATGGGATATATTTAGTTTACATGTACTAATTGGTTCGTATGATACATCTACAAAGTCTTATACTTGAAGATTAAATATGGAAATGCAAGTGGCAGTCTAGTCTATCAATAGTCAGGAAATGGATATGGGAGTGGGACAGATTGTTCTATCAAAGTGAATGACTGGTATTATGTTTTGTAAGTTACATCATGTGTCAGTTTTGAATAGGAATTAGTATTTGTATGGATCACTTCTGGTCCTTGTGTGTTTTTTGTGTATTTTGTATTGTGAACTCTTGGGTCCCCTCCTTTTAATTTGCTTGATTAATTGGGGCGGGATGCCTTCTTTTTGTATTTTGTTTTTTGTTGGGTTCTATTTTATGTTGCCTTTCTAAAAAAAAAGTTAAGGAAATTGAAGGACATGAGTGATAGTTGGATGGGTAGTGAGTGATGAGATCATGAGAATGCAGATATGCATACACCTACGGAATTGCAGCCAGGAAAGACTCCATCCGGGTTAAATGGGTCAATGTGGTCAAATTGAAATATCAAAGTATAAGGGTGGAGGATTTTCCTTGATCTCAGAGATAAAGTATGGCCTGTTCAAAGGCTGATAAAGCGCAATGGCTGTCTCGGGCTGTTATAAGAAGGAGGAGGAGGAGTAGGAGGCTAATATATGGCTTCTGTCACTGCTTATTACTGTAGTATGGTTGTTTACCAGAGGGTCTATCTTTGGAAGCTTTGAATGTGAGTAATAAATAAAATTTCACCATTTCATGAAAAAACGAGATGTGCGATAATATGTTAAATGAGAAATTGTGAACACATTCTCCATCATTTTCTCCAAAGAATATGTAGACTTCTTACCACCAACGCGTAATCTTTGATCTTGCAATTGACTTGAAATTCCATCAACAACCATTTTGATAAATATTGATTCACCGCTGCACATTTGATATAATAGTATAATTAGCACATGGTAATATTTTCCACGGGTTAAGGCGAAAAGTTTCCTATTGAAATGGGACTGGTACAGAAAAGCTAATATACATATATATGAGTAAATTGCAAAATCGTCCCTAAAGTTTGGCTAAATTGCATGTTTCGTCCCAAACGTTTAGAAAGTGCAATGATCGTCCATGTGGAAAACCTTTGGGGCAAATATCGTCCCTGACCAACATCAAATGACTAAAATACCCTTGTATTCTTCTTTTTCTATAGAGTAAATTGCATAAATCGTCCTTGAACTTTGGCCAAATTGCATGTTTCGTCTCAACCATTACGAAAGTGCAGAAATCGTCCTTGTGGCAAACCTTTGAGCAAATTTCCGTCCATGGTTGGGACGAAAAGTGCATGTTTCGAAAGTGCCAAATTGCATGTTTCATCTCAATCAGGGACGAAAATTTACTCAAAGGTTTCCCACAGGGATGATTTCTGCACTTTCGAAATGGTTGGGACGAAACATGTAATTTGGCCAAAGTTCAGAGACGATTATGCAATTAACTCTTTTCTATATTTCATTTCAATTCCGTACACAAATCGTCCTTGTGTTTCGCCAGGTTTTACAAATTTAGTCCCGATTTTTTTTTTAATTATTTATTTAACTACTAATATTATCATTATTTCTTTTATACGTTTTCGTCCGTTTTTTCCGTTTTCACATGTTTTTGTCATTTTTCTTACGGTTTTTCTGTTTTCATATGTTTTTGTCCGCTTTTATACGTTTTCACCCGTTTACATACGTTTTCATCCGTTTTCTTAAGTTTTGTCCATTTTTATCCGCTTTTATCTATTTTTTATCCATTTACATACGTAAGAAAAACGAATGAATATATATAAAAACGGATAAAAAATGGGCCAAAACGTATAAAACATATGAAAACAAATAAAAACGGAAAAAAACATATGAAATACGGAAAAAATGGATAAAGATGGACAAAAACGGGCAAAAACATATGAAAACGAACAAAAACGTATTAAAACGGAAAAAATTGTAAGGAAACAAACAAAAATGTAAAAAAAACGGACAAAACATATAAGCACGGACAAAACAGATAAAAACGAATAAAAATATACAAAAATAGACAAAACTAAAGAAAAACGGGCAAAACGTATTAAAACGGATGAAAACGTAAGAAAACTGGTGAAAATGTACAAAAACAGACAAAACGTATGAAAACGGAAAAAAACGTAATAAAAACTGACAAAACGTAAGAAAATAGATAAAACGGATAAAAACGTAAGTAAACAGGTGAAAACGTATAAAAACGATCAAAATGTAAGAGAATGGACAAAACGGATAAAACAGACAAAAATGTAAGAAAAACGGGCGAAAACGACAAAAACGGTTGAAAGGGTAAGAAAGCGGATAAAAATGTACAAAAACCAATTTTGCAAAAATCGGCCGAATCGGCCGATTAATCGCTAATCGGTGATGCACCTTGTCGATTTTCGAAAATCGGTGAAAAAATCGGCCTAGGCAAAAAAATCAGAAAAAATCGGTCAAAAATCGGCCGAATCGGTCAAAAATCGGCCGAATCGGTCAATTTAAAAAAAATCGAAATTTAGGCATTTTACTTAATTTGGGGATCGTTTATTTCACTTATAACGTACAATGGGCCTCATAATCAGAATTGAAGCCTTTTATTGAGGTTTGTAAACATAGAAGGCTTGGAATCAGTTAAGATCTTTAGTTTGCTCTCCAGAAATTCCCAAAACATGCAGGAAATGCCAAACCGATTAATCACCGCCTTGACCGATTACAGGCTGCAGGATGGTCGACCGCCCGACTACCGATTCACGATTTTTGCAACATTGACGAAAACAAATAAAAATGGACAAAACTGATAAAACGGATAAAAATGGATAAAAACGAACGAGAAAGTATAAAAATTGATGAAAATGGGCGAAAACATATAAAACCGTATGAAAACGGAAAAAACGTAAGAAAAACGGACGAAAGCGTAAGAAAATAGGCGAAAATGTATAAAAATGGACGAAAACGTATAAAAACGGACAAAAACGTATGAAAACAGAAAAAAAAATGTAAGAAAAACAGGCAAAAACGTAAGAAAAAACAGACAAAAACGTATGAAAACTGAAAAACGTAAGAAAATCGGACTTAAACACCTGAAAAACGGACAAAACGTATAAAAAATAATACTAATATTAATTATTATGGGTTGCCGCCAGGTAGGGTGTTTAACCAGAATTATGGGCAGCCGCCATGCGGGTATGGTTATGGGTGGCGGCCGATGTTGCCGCCGACAGTGATGGTGGCCTCACAACGATAAGATCATCGATTTGGAATTTCAAATAGTGTTATAAATGATTTTGATTTGCTGGGATGATTATAAAGATAAGAATGAGTGTGAATTTGATAGATAGAAAAATGAAAATTATATGAGGATTTATGAGCATAAAGATGAATCATAAGTTAAAAATTCTCAGATCTGAGAAGACGACGAGGATTTATAAGCTTGAAGATGAAGTGTGAGTTAAAAATAAAAATGATGTGCCAATTAAAATAAACAAAAAAGAAAGAATTAAAAAAATACATAAAAGGACAAAAATATAGACAATTAAAAAATACATTAAAGGACAAAAAAGATAAATATTAAACAAATGTATGAAAGGACAAAAATAGTGAAAAGACAAACATATCCATATGTGCATCTTTATGTGTCTGGCATGTGACTGAGATAACGAACAAAACTAACGCTCGTTAAAATTTTGGACTGGTGACGTAATATATTTTCGATCGTGGATAAAAAGATAACAATTCTCATTTTTGGATATCGTATGAAATGCGAGAAAAGCATAGAGACCAACGGTGTAATTTACTCAATACTTAAATAAATAATTTAAAAAAAAAATCAAGACTAAATTTGTAAAACCCGGCGAAACACAAAGACCATTTTTGTAAGAAACTGAAAAGAAGAAGACAAGGGTATTTTAGTCATTTGATGTTGGTCAGGGACGATATTTGGCCCAAAGGTTTCCCACATGGACGATCCTTGCACTTTCTAAACGTTTGAGACGAAACATGCAATTTAGCCAAACTTTAGGAACGATTTTTGCAATTTACTCTATATATATCATAAGTTTGTGAAATGACCACCACTGGAGCTAGATTTTCTATTAACGATACAAACATCTCGAGCATTAAACTGAAACTTAAATAAGCAAAGAACACTACCTGTCTATACATGAACGAACCCATCCACGAAGGAGAGTTACCTCCTCCAATGCTTTTCTCCACGATTCAGCTTTGTCGTTATTTCGGTGACGGGAAAATGCTTCTCCGCATCTCCCTGTTTGTCTTCCCACATCCGATGGATCCACATCATAAAATATAGGTATCACAATTTGATCTATCTTATTTTTGCATTCTATAATATGTTCAAGTTCGTTCAAACAATAAGTAGAACCGGCATAGTTTTCTGAGAGCACGACAACAACAGTCCGTGATTCTTTAATAGCTTTGAAGAACGTTTCAACAATCGGTACACCAGGTGGAAG
>JARVZY010007955.1:0-21077 GCA_030686995.1 Artemisia argyi | reverse complement strand
TCTTTTGAGGTCGTTTTTATGTAACTTGTGTGTATGAACTATGAAGTGACACCCAAATTTTTATTCCGCTGCGTTGTAAATTTTGGGGGTGTCACAAGATGTCACTAATCAATGTGAGTTTCGTGTTGATTTCCAAAACTGAGATGTATGCTAGTATCTTGTTTTAATTGCTGAGTGTTTCCCGAGGGTTATGTGAATATTTTCATATTGATTCTATATGTATGTTCATAGTTGTGTTCTAGCATATGATTTCATGCATGTGTCATTAATGTTGTAATGGGCATTGGATCCGGCTTGCTAATCTAACTAAAGTTAACGCAGGTTAGCACAAGGCTACCCGATCTTCAGTTTACAAGATCCATTTCTATATAAGATTTGTATCTAATTACATTCATAGCTTTTTAACTCATTAAGGATGCAACTCATGCGCATTGTCTTCTATTAAGAATGTTATATTGTTCACGGCATCATCGAATGTGGTATTTTACATACAAACGCACGAGCTCGCTAATTCGTTATATATATCCCCTGTTATGAAAAATAGATATGTTCAAAGAGAAAGACCAAGTAAGACGAAGCACAGAACATAATGACGAGATATGAGCTATTTAAAATTGTATAGTCTATGTTAAAGTTTAGGTTTTAAGTAGCTTCCGTAGTATATTGACTCTTAAATTGAATAACGATCAGTGATGTTTCAGTTATCCTTTCAGTCAAAAGATTTTAGTGAATCATGAGGTTTTTAGTGATACATTAAACCTTCAACTCCATAGAAAAGATAATGGCATATCTAAATTACTTTTCAGATCATGACATACTCACATTTCCCTATTATATTTTATTTTTCTAGGCATGCATTTTTACAAGATTATCCATAAACTACAGAAGTTAAACTCATTTATTTTGTGATCATCCTAACTAACAATTATCTGATAAAGATCGTGCATGTTTATTAAAACATAGTTCTATTTCCCTAAACCGATATCACAGTGTGCAAGACACAACATATATAAGTTAATGAAACATAGAACTACAATGATTTATCCTTTTCATGGGGAAGTTTATTTCAGTAATTACATTTAAGGTACTTAAATAGTCTATGTATCCCTCAAATATAAGCTTATTATAGATACTCAATTACCTCCACATACTAACTACAGACATATTACATGTTATGCCTACTCTATTATTTGAGTGCTCAGCATCAACAACAATTATGTTTGAGCTATACATTAATATTAGATGTCACAAATCAATGCGAGTTTCGTGTTGATTTCCAAAACTGAGATGTGTGCTAGTATCTTCTTTTAAGTGCTGAGTGTTTCCCGAGGGTGATGTGAATATTTTCATATTGATTCTATATGTATGTTCATAGTGGTGTTCTAGCATACGATTTCATGCATGTGTCATTAATGTTGTGATATGTATTGGATCCGGCTTGCTAATCTAACTAAAGTTAACGCGGGTTAGCACAAGGCTACCCGATCTTCAGTTTACAAGATCCATTTCTATAAGATTTGTATCTAATTACATTTATAGCTTTTCAACTCATTAAGGATACAGCTCATGCGCATTGTTTGCTATTAAGAATGTTATATTTTTCACGGCATCATCGAATGTGGTGTTTTACATACAAACGCACGAGCTAGCTAATTCGTTGTATATATCCCCTGTTATGAACAATAGATATGTTCAAAGAAAATGACCAAGTAAGACGAAGCACAGACCATAATGACGAGATATGAGCTATTGAAAATTGTATAGTCTATGTTAATGTTTAGGTTTTAAGTAGCTTCCGTAGTATATTGACTCTTAAATTGAATAACGATCAGCGATGTTTCAGTTATCCTTTCAGTCAGAAGATTTTAGTGAATCTTGAGGTTTTTATTGATACATTAAACTTTAAGTACCATAGAAAAGATAATAGCCTATCTAAATTACTTTTCAGATCATGACATACCCACTTTTCCCTATTAGATTTTATTTTTCTGGGCATGCATTTTTACAAGATTATCCATAAACTACAGAAGTTAAACTCATTTGTTTTGTGATCATCCTAACTAACAATTATCATCGCTTTTTTATATCCTATGTCAGGAAATAATGGACCATCTCAAGGACATGGCCATTAGGTACCGGGACTTAACCGAGAGAAAATTTGCAGAATACAATTACATTGGAGCTAAAAAACTTTGCCAAAAAGCAAAAGATTTTTTCGTTGGGCTGAGTTTATTGTCAACATTCATTACGGTTATAGACATTTATCTCCCTAGAGAGAAAATAGTCGATGACGAACCAGATTGGTACGGGATTCTTGGGCTGGAAAAATCAGCTACACCCGAGAAAATATTTGAAAGATTTAACAAACTATACAATGATATCAAGCTTGGGAAATATTCAGTGATTGGTGTAGACGGAGCCAGAGATATTTTAGTGGAGGCTTGCGCCGCTCTGCAGGAACATCTTCTTGGATTGAGTGCCCCAGGTGTCTGCATTAGTTTAGCTGTTAGAAGGAAAGATTGAACCAGGAAATTTTTTGCACTGGCTGTGGTGAGTTTTCCAAATTTATTTCACATATATCTGAGTCCCCGAAGGAAACTGCAAGCAGTAGTTTATATGAGGATGATAAGAGATCAAGCAATCGTTATTCTGTTAAAGGGCAAGCTAACAAGATCAGAAGGAGCTCAAGGACTATTGTGCGACCGTCCAAGTATAAGGACTTCATTCGTTATAAGGACTTCATTCGCTTTTAGTTAGTGGGTAACAATGATGCATAAAATCTGAATCAAATGACGAAGCAAGTTTGTGAAGTGTTTCTTTGCTATTGTATCTTAAATGTTTACCTGGTTAGTTGACTATGTACAAATGGTGACTTGCATATGTGTTTGGTTGTGTCTTACAGATGCTATTCTGATGTTACATTTTGCTCAATTTTTTGAGACTGTGGTTTCTATTAAACAGCTGAACCTGTAGACTCCTGCTGCTGATTATCTAAACACCTTTTAAAATTATTTTGGTGGTGTATTTTAGACAAAACTTTGGGTAACATGTGACCACTGGGGCACACACTATAGTATAGCCAAAAAGAAAGTTTAAGTTAATTAATGCAGAAAATGTATTTGGTTAAGGTAAAATTTTGGCTTAATTTAGCGTTAATTATATGCACCTTTAATATAAAAGGATAACAAGTGTTATTTGAATATGCCCCAACATGTGCCACGTTTGATAGATTGACTTAAGTTAACGACGGTAATATATGTTATCGGTATATTGTCTAAAAATGTGTAAGAACTCTTAATAATTATTTGCCCAAAGAATGTGATATTTCTCTTTGAAGAGGATGGTAACTTCATCACTCTTCACTATTGCAATTTTATTGAAGTTGTGTTTGTTGGCGGAATTTGATGAAACTCAAATGACGATCAAAAAGGGGCAGATTAACAACACTCATGTTTTGCAATGCCCTGATGCGCATTAGGCATCGTTAAGGGACGCAAAAATATTTGTTTTACTTAGTTTATTTCCTAGATATGACTTATCTGTGTCTTAGGTTTATTAGAGAGTGGCGTTATGTCTGTTTAAATGCATTGTTAATTATCTTATAAAGTTAGGTGACATTTATATAAATCTCTTTTTTAAAAAGGTGACCTACATTCTCACACTTTGTCCTAAGTATCCACCATACTGCGATGGGATTGAGTCTTATCGATTCACCAAGACAGCCTCTTGGTTTTAGGATGAGGTTTATAAACATTTTTAAAAGAATGGAGTCAAAATAATCCAAATCTGTCTTAAACGTGAAAAGTAGATAACCTAAATCAAAATTTGATATCGGAAAATAATAAATGATGGTGTCTGAATTTTTTATGTGATTGAGACTCAAATGGTTATAAAAAACAACTGAACCTGAACCACCACGTAACTGATTAGTCAAGTTCATCGTTGTTTACAAATTTTTTTAACTAATTTTTTTGGAGGAAACATTTTTAAAAATCAATCAAATCATACTATTTTTCTCTCTTTTTACTTTTCTTTTCTTTCTTAAGTACTACTAAAAAACACAACATTTTGTGTTTCTTTTCATTTTCATTCCTTGTTTGCCTTAAGTGATACTCGAAAACAAAGTGTTAACGTCTTAATATAATATACTACTTCCCTCCCAATTTTATTGTTAACATTTTTAAGTTGTCATAAATTTAATTGTACATTTTAAAAAATAGATAAAAAAATTTAGATCAAGTTTACGATATTAACTAATTTAAGTTATTGTTACAACCTTTAAAGAAGTAATAAATTAATTAGTTCAGTGTAAAACTTTCGTCTGTAAAAGTATAAAAGACAAACTTGCAATGATTGTGTTTTTCTTAAACCGTGTATTTTGTGTTGGTGAATAATCATTTTGAGACGGATTGGAAAGTGTATTACTAATGAAGTTGTATTAAACCATGCGTGTTACAGTGTTAGATCAACAATCTTGTCATATTATTTATATTTACGGACCTGAAGTTAAATATATTAATAAAACAAAATATACAATAATTAACTGATTAAGAATTGGTTTATTTGTTAACTTGTTATAATTGTTATGGAACTTTTTTCATATGAAATAACAAGTTGCAGAATAGGTTAAGAGCCATTGATCAAGCAATATGTTTCAAATTTAAATATTACTGTAAAAAGTACTTAAATTATCATTATTAGGCTTATAATCTTTTTTAAGAAACATGGTCTTCAATATATATTTAAAAATGGAATACTTGAGTAACATAAAAAAAGCAGAATAAGCCATTAAAGATCATCAGTGATAGTTGTTTGGCAGTGATTGGTTTCAACATCCATATCAACTAACGAAAGATGTGCCAAGACAAAATATGTGGGAACTCCTAATCATGTAACATTTTGTGATCTTACATGAAGTATCTAAACAATATCCAATCTAATGCTGTTAAGTTCGAGATTCACTTGAGATTGTTTTGTCTTTGCAAGATCAAGATCATAATATCCTATCATTTTGTTATGTTTTGTAAACAAAGGATAAACGAGTGATGTAGTGCCCAATGTATGCTATTTGGTATTATATTTGTGTTTTTATATCTAGCTTGGTTATATTGCATTTTAAATGTGAATGTGTTTTAATAGACAACTATAATATATGAAATATTATTGGTGTAATTGAGTTCAAACAACTATTTAGTTAGCTTTATGGGGTGCAAGTGAGTTAAGATGCTTAGAGTTAAGATGTTTGTAAATTGCTTGAGTTCGGCACAGAAAAACTAGACTCTTGGTTGAGTCTGAGCTCAAGCTTTAAATGAAGGTTGTTGCATAAATGGCCTTAATCTCCAACTTCAGGTATCGATCATGCTCGATTAGGCTTGTTAGCTTAAACGAGCTCTTAAGTTAGTTTGAATATATATTTTGCCAATGTGATGACAAATTTCATACCAAGAAAGGGATCAGACATGAACATATATTTTGCCAATGTGATGACAAATTTCAACGATAAATCATTTCAAGACTTAAGTTAGTTTGAATATTTATGCGTGTAGTTTTGCCTAGTACCCACCAATAGGTATTATTCAACCTCAGGAACTAAATGTTAGACATCTATGCATTTGTGCAGACATACCTACCTGTCTATTTTATACTCTTAATACTTTCACTTTTAAAGGGATTTTTCTCCAAACTACCGTTATACAAAACATGTATCTTGTAAGAAATACTTTTCTGAGGCACTTATTTTGACAAGCAAATTCCTTTTGGTTAATCTTTTACAAAACTACTGGATGCTAAGAAATTTTAAACATCGATCTTTGGTAAATCAATCACTATATCACATCACTTATACATTTAGGATTTTGTGGTTTGATGACATAGAGCTTGGGGAAAATCTTAGTAATGGAGACTAAGCAGCGTAGTTAGAGAAAGACTAAATTCATGACATCTTGCGGAGGACCACAACCTTATCCTAATCTATTATTTTCAACAACACCTTTTGACGGACTTAACCTTGTAAGTTCTTCTACAAGATTCATGATACCCATTTCAATTATTTCTAATAGAGGAATTTGATTCACCTCAAACTCCTAGCGATTTCATTAAGTTTCGTTTGGAACCACACCACCTATCATCTTCAGACCAATGGTTAGAATTAGAGAACGATGGAAACATAGGGAGACTTGCATTTATTGGGTATAGAGTTACCTGCATTTATTGGGTATGGATTACCTGCATTTATTGGGTATAGAGTTACCTGCATTTATTGGGTATAGAGTTACCTGCATTTATTGGGTATGGATTACCTGCATTTATTGGGTATAGAGTTACCTGCATTTATTGGGTATGGATTACGTGCATTTATTGGGTATGGATTACGTGCATTTATTGGGTATAGAGTTACCTGCATTTATTGGGTATGGATTATCTGCATTTATTGGGTATGAATTACCTGCATTTATTGGGTATGGATTACCTGCATTTATTGGGTATAGAGTTACCTGCATTTATTGGGTATGGATTACCGGCATTTATTGGGTATAGAGTTACCTGCATTTATTGGGTATGGATTACCTGCATTTATTGGGTATAGAGTTACCTGCATTTATTGGGTATGGATTTACCTACATTTGGAAAAGCCCAACTCACTAGTCTAGTAAGCATTCATGAAATAACCAGGAATTTCCTACAAATCAAGAATCAGTTACAAGTTTGATAAGTTATAAACCATTAGAATTCCAAGTTAGTGGCAGAGTCATGTTGAAAGTTCTGCCTAGGAAAGGCATGATACCATTCAGAAAAATTGGGGAAGTTAAACCCGATATACACTGGACCCAACACTGGACTATTTAATATTTCAGACATGTAGGCCTAGTGGCCGTCAGACTTAAACCTTGTAGAGGTAATCAGTAGAAATCATGGACCGTGAGGTCAAACAGTTGAAGCAAAGTCAAATTCCTATCGTGAAAGTTCGCTGGAATTCTCGAATATCATCATCTTTTCACCAATACCACTTCAGAGACTAACACAAACTGAACTTCGGGACGAAGTTCCTTTTAGAGGGGAAGAATGTCACAACTCGTAATTTCATGTCCTTTTTCACATGTCGAAATTTCATTTTTATTTCGGGAAGTTACTATTCATCAGTTACTATTCACTTTCACTATTCATCTCCGAAATTTTTATTTCATATTCTCGTAAGTTAAACTATTTTAACGGTAATCCGAGAGTTTGGCGCTCGTCGGATCATTTCTGCAAAAATCACGAAGCCGTGTCCGAGATTTACTTTTGGGTTTAAACGTCGTTCCAGCATCCCGATATGTCCATAAAACATTATAAACGATAGAAATATGATTTTATCTCATTTTACGACAATTCTAAAAGTTTTGAAATTTTACGTTTTCCAGTTCAGCGTTTTACGTGAATTACGCGTTTTTAAATCCGCGTTTCCAGTTTTAACAGCGTTTAAGCAACCCGATGGAACTTACCATTCATTTTATATTTCATCATGGAGTATTTTGACAAGTTTAGTCATTCTTTCAAGTTTCATATTTTTACGACACCCGAATTTACGTTTCGCGGTTTAAAACTTTACGTTAAGCGATTAACGGAACCAACACGGACTCCGTGAACTAGATATTAACAATTTTCCTACATACTCATCAACCATGCGCACCCCCCCCCCCTCACCATGTTACTTCCACTTGACCCTTTATTTACAATTATGTCATCAACCTCTAGATATTTATCTAAAACATCTAAACTTATCATTTTTACAAGCAAAAACCATTTTCTCTTCTTCCTCATCTCAAACCCACGACCCAAAATTGATTCAAGACCAAAGTCCATCAATTTTTGAAGATCAAGTGTTAATCAAGCTCTACTTTCTTTCCTTGTTAGGGTTTTGTAATAAAAACCTAGGTTTCTTAATCCATTTCTCATCAAACTTCATATATATTCAAGTAAGCTTCAAGTGTTATTTTTCATCATCTATTACCTTCATTTCATTAGTAACATGTTGTATTTTCATGGTATATTGGTTAAATATGCAAGTAGTTATGTTATATATATCACTTCTCAAGTATTTCTTAATTATTATGAGATTATAATTAACCTATGATTATCCCCATGAAACCCACCAAGGTTGGTGATGTTTAGGAACCCATGACACCTTAAGAAGGTGTATGGTAGGATTAGACTAGATTTGTGGTGATTGGAGTGGATTTGGACATGTATTAAACAAGAAAAATGAATTTTAGCCACTATATAAATGTTGCTGTCCCATTTTGTAAAATCCAGAAAAATCAGGGGATTCAGGGTAACTTTGGGCTAAAGATTTAGAAAATACTTTCAAAAACGAAGCCGTGGGCGAAAGAACGGATTAAAACGAGTTTATAACGAAGGAGATATGATTTTTGCAAGTTTAAACGACGAAAACTATTTTCTGAAAATTATACTTGCTGTCCCACGATTTTCAAGGGCCAATCTGAGGTGTAAAACTTGATCTAGCCATCCCGACTTATCAAAAATATATTAGTATGTTGTTCCACGATTCCGGGGATATAAAGAACGTAGAAAACAAGCTTATAACGACCAAGATATACACGTTTCAAAATCGACGAAACTCTATTTATTTCCATCAGCTTTTTAGCAAAATATTACTGTGTAGAAACAGTTTTTGTAATACATCATGTTGCGAGCCAATTTACTCATTGATAAACTCATTTTTGGAAAATTTACATCATTGACAAAAAGTTTGTTCACCCAGCTTAGTTTCCAAAACATCCACCCGTTTGACAAAAACTTATGGACTTCGAAACTTTCCCGAAAACTGCCCAGATTCTGCCGAAACAGCCCAAACACCTTAATTCATGGCTATATATCTTTATGATCGAGACCCGTATGGACAAACTTCAGTTCTATGACTTTTTAGTTAAGGTGAAAGTCTTTCTAAAACTACTGAGCTTCTTTCTTAACTCTTAATATTCACCATTTTGTGACTAGTTTTGCTAGACCACTTTGGCCATATTTTTCAAGTTATGAAAAGTGTCATTTTTCGTCGAAAACCTTATATTTGCCGATAGAACACCAAACGAGGATCGTAGAGTACCGTTTCAATATATTTATACGAAAGGTGGTTATTAATTTAACGAGACGTCAAAAACGTATTTTTCGACGATAAGCGTTATTTTCAAAACTAACAAGTGGTATCGATAACATACGTATTTGCATGTGTAGTATCATTTCATTTCTTACATTAGACCGTATCATCCATATTAGGTTTCGGTTAGAGATCGAACCTCATTTCTGTGTATCCACTTTTGTCATCGTAGCTATCGCACCAGGTGAGTCATAGCCCCTACTATTTTAATTGTTTTGTAAACTCTTTGGGGGAGAATACATGCTCGTTTTACTTAAACGCATTACTCGCTTTACATGGTTGATTACCTGCATTTCATTGGTATGTTTGATTACCAGCATTTCATGGGATTGTCAGCATTGTTTATATAACCTCATTGTTAAAATTGTTTATATAGCGGTTTTGCTACACTTATCTTTGAATTGAGATTCAAGCATTATTTTGTTCATACAAACCAAAACACATTTGGCAGTGGATTGTAAACACACATGTTACAAGTCTCTTATGGCGGGACTTGGAACTGAGTGGTTTTACGATGCCTTTGCTGGGACATCTTCATCCATATGCACTATATTCTTTCTCACAAGACTCTATGAACTCACCAACCTTGTGTTGACACTTTAGCATGTATTTTCATGTATTAAGCAATGGCATGCTACAGGAGGTTTTGGCAGGGCATGGCATGGTCATAGAAGACTCTGATTATTCATTTGGGGACCGTTTTAAACTATTTTAAGGGCCTACTTCCGCACTACTTTTAACAATGTAAATTAAACATTTTGATTAAACTATTTTATTCTAAATGATTCAAGTGAAAACCATTTTTGAACTTTTGTTGTAATACCAATTGAGTTACACCCCAGCTACATGTATGCTTCCGCTGGACCCGATTTTGGGGGTGTGACAATTTTAACCATAAATATGAGGTTATGCACATCACTGTAGATACTAGACAAATATGAGGTTATGCACTTCACTGAAGATAATAGACAAAGTTATCATATTTTACGATTTAGGGATGATTATGTTACATAATTAGAAAAGTAAATGTTTAGATATTATGAGTTATTTGATGATATTGATGACTTTATTATGGTTATGATGTTGAATGAAGTGTTTGGCACAAGGTCTTAAAAGAGAGCAAGTTAGTAGAATTAGATGAAGTTTATGTGTTAACAATGTAGTAGCAGGTTCTACAGATGATAGAATGTATATCAAGTGTTTATATGGTCTCGGAAGTCCAGTGAATATAAGAGGATCACTTAAACCAAATAAGGTGAGTAACGGTTTAGTAGTTTTATTCATGTTATTATGTATGTCTCATGATTAGTGAAAAAGTTTAGCAAGTACATGAGTATGAGTAGATGTAGTGGAACCATAAATGTTATTTTGTATTTTAGAAGTTCTAAGTATAGTCTCAAGTGTTGCGGAATGGTACGCTACAAAATTTGACAAAGTGCGGGTTTAAGCTTCTGCAACCCTATACAGCGTATAGACAAGTGTTTATACAGCGTATAAAAGATTTTATGGTGGCAAATTAGAATAGCAATCAAGTATGAACAGGTACACGAATAGATTATTAGTTATGTTCGAACAAGTAGCTAATGATAATATAACTAGAGCTAGTCAGTCATGTTAACGTTAGTTTGATAATCAGTTTCAGGAGTAGTTTCGGTTCAGATTCAGTTGTAGATATAATTGTGCTTAAATTGCACCAGAGAAACTCCCATTTAGTTTATGCTAATATGAGATTGGATTAGAGATCTCTCATATGGAGCATGTAGTGTATTGGGCACATATGATTCAGTTATGATGCTTTTCCGTAGTTCAGGACCCGTATTGCATCCGCGCAAGAGGGCATAGGTCGCATTTGAGTACTCGCAGTCTTTAGGGGAATTTCTATATTCAGTAGTAAGTCGATTTAGATATCACATATCAACCTTAGACCTAGATTAAATTTTTGTTTTTACATTAGGAAAATTTAAACTTCTCTGATAATACAACGTGTAAAAAGTGCAAACTTAGTAGCAAAACTAATTAAAAATGGGAAAAAAATGAAAAATGGTCTTTTAATTTTATGGGAAATTACATTTAAACCCATGAATCCTAGAATTTTATTGGGTATCTTTTCTCCATTTTTCAATATTTATGTTTGCGTACCAATATTTACATATGATATGCGATCTCTATTTATATTATTTTTGTAACCATTCAATTATGATATTTGCAAACATCATTTACATTTATATCTTGATATCGTGTTCACGGTGTTGTGTTTTTCTTTCTCTTACCGCGGATACTTGAGGTTTTTTTACCCAGCTTATTACGACTTAAATATGAGAAATAAGCCATAAACAAAAAAATTGCCAAAAATATATTGACGTATGGGATATAAGCCAACTCAAATAAGCACATAAGCCCGAAAATTAGCTTAAACAAACACTCCCATACTATGAAATATGGATTGTTGTGTTCTTTGAGGATCATTTATCGGTTAGCTTTTGTTTTTGTATCATCTAGTTAGTTTTGGTACCATTCGGTCATGTTAGACTATTATCTCATTGATATCTAGAGAAAACTAGTTCACCATCTTTGCTCTCAATCATAAATTTTAATTTTACTAATGATGTGTAATTTCGTACGTTTTTTAAGGGTCATTTAGCCTCTAAGCTTGTGTACTTTTGATCATATATTGCCCTAAATTGCTTCTATTTGAGTTTTAGATACTTGGGAGTGCAAATGCCGAAAATGTACAAGCTTTTGGGCTTGATTGGATGATGGACGATGAAAGATAACAAATTAATCAACACGACCAACATCTTTAATGTGCTCAAGGAAGTGTGCACTCCACACTTCCCTAACTCACAGCTGAGTATGATATGAATCCCATAGGTCTCTAGTAAATCGCAATTACCTAAAATAGTTGATGAGAATAAAATTACTAACATATAATTGTTACGTTTGTTGTGGAGTGATCAATCAATGAGTTAGAATTTACAAAATCGCCATTTGGTAACAATGAAAGTTATTTTTGGCTTTCGCATTAAATTTGTTAGAGTTTTTAGAGCTTTGCTTTATTACCAATGTGTTTATGCGTATTTTCATTAAGAATAGGATGAAAATGATTTACATGTGAAAGTTATCAAGATTTTCGGTTTACACATTCCTCAAATTAGATGACATCGAGTCTTGTTTTTGGTTTCATTTTAACTACGGTTGTATGGACATACATGTGACCTTAAGTATATTTGGTGGTAATTTTCGACAACCCATAGATTCTTGAGTAAAGATGAAAAGGGTTACATAATGTGAACATAAAAAATATGCCAACACATTAATGAGAATTCTATTTTTAGCTCAGGATTAATCGGGTAGTTGTCCATTGTTTAATGTGTTGAGGTAATAATGCAAAGCTCTTTATGTACTAATACATGCATTTACAAAACTTATGCAACACAAAATCTGTCAGGAAATTTATATAATTTTCAAAACTTTCATAATTACTTTATTATTTAGATTTATCTATTCATCAATGTTAGAAAATTTAATAGGTTCATGAACCACAACTATATAGTAATATACATCTTAGGGGTTATGCAAAAAATTGGTTGAGGTAAATGCCAATTAAATAGTTACATTTGTGATTTAGCTCTTTACTTTGCTATTTACTTGTTTTAATTGTTGTTATTTAGCTATTAAACTTGTTATGGCCATGCTACATTGGGATTTTTAAGGGTTTTTAAGACTTCAAAATTTGCTGTGAAGAGCATATCGGGTAAAGAAGGCGAAAAAGGAGAGTTCTTTCTCTTCGTTCTTTTTAAGATTTCATGTATTTTATTGATTTATAAAATTCGAATTACACAGCTTCTATAAATTTATTATGATTTAGATAGGTTTTTTGCCCCTTTTTGGTTAGGTATATGGATCTGTTGAAGAATTTCTCTTTCCTTGTACTATTTCTGTGTTTATTCGTATAGCCATATTTTCCAAACTCTATTTGAATGTGGTTGTTGGAAGAAATCCAACAAACAGGTTTCTAGAGCGAAAGCACGATTCAACAACTACTCCAACAAGACCTCGATTTCAAAGGTTCACTGCTGATTTTAATTGCCTTTAATTTGTGCTGCTCTGACAAATTTATCTTTGCCTTGCACAATTTTTATGTTTAACCATATAGCCAGATTTTTCAAATTTTATTCGAATGTGGTCATGTGGCAATTTTTCTATAACTGTAGTGAGTCTCTAAGGTTTTTTATTATTATAAATATTTGCTTACAATCTGTTGGTCAAAATTGCGATAAGCGTAATTTTGTTATTTAGATTGGATTGACCTCAAGGGAGTGTGTGGTATCTGATTCAAAGAGTATTGAAAACTGGAATTTTTCTCTGGATTTTATATATATATATATATATATATATATATATATATATATATATATATATATATATATATATATATATATATATATATATATATATATATATATATATATATATGTAACACCCCCAAAATACCGCAGCGGAAGACTGTGTCATAGGGATGCTACTTCAGGGCACAAAGTACAAGATATAGAAAACGCCCTCTAAATGAGACGTTTTTGAAAAGTTACCATTCGAATAGATAAAAGTCATAGTTTACAAAACAAAGATCCCAAAGTAGTATGATACATAAGTTTTTAAAGTGTATCGAATGGTAAACGATAAAAGTGAAAGTCTCCAAAAGCATGCCCTAAGACTCTCAGCTCCACAAACCTGCTATCGCCTTCCTAACCTGAGATAAACATGCTTAAAAGTGTCAACACAAAGGTTGGTGAGTTCATAGAGTTTGTCTTAGTACAGATGAAAAGCCTATAAAGAATGTTCACACAGCAAAGGCATCGTAAATCCACTCAGTTGCAAGTCCCGCCATAAGAGACTTGTAACCTGTGTGTTTACAACCCACTGCTACAATATAATATGATTAAGATATGTATAAGTTCATAACAACAGTTAAGCAATTAGTAGTGAGTCTACACTTCATATCCGAAGACCTCATGTTTGTATGTATGTCTCAATGGTTGTGTCCAGCAACTTAATCTGGGGCCATTGGAAGTCTGTATGTATGTATCCATGGTTGTGCCCAGCAACTTAATCTAGGGCCATTGGAAGTCTGTATGTATGTATCCATGGTTGCTGGGTGCCATTTCCCAAAGTATAATAGTAAGTATGTGTGCATGTATCAATCATGTATGTATGTAATCAAGAATAATGGAATCAAGTATAATGTAATCAAGTATAATGTTATGTGAATCCGTACAAGTAAGCAAGTAGTAGCATGTATCTCCCCCAAAGAGTTGATAGAACAATTAAAAGAGTAGGGGCTATGACTCACCTCGAAGTAATAGTACAATGCAACGGAATGTTAAGGACAACAATGCACGGTTATCTGCCGCAACCTAAAATGAATGATGAATGATCTCATTTAGATCACCAAATGTGTTATGAATGTCCATGCTCATGTTTCTATACCACTCTAGTCTTTGGAAAAACACTTGTGTTATTAAAAATATATAATCCAAGAATTTGGAAAAATATTGCTATTAGAAAATATAATAAGCTAGTTGTAATATATATATACTTATATATATATATATATATATCGTATGTTTCCATGTTAGCGTTGAAATCCTCGGGTTGTAATCCTTGTAATATCGCCTTGAAATGATGAAAACATTCTTGTAATAACTAATACTACCTTAGTTATAAAGCTTGGTACTTAATATTATTTCTAGCTAACAAAAGTACTTCGTAGTTTTTGTGCCAAATTTTATTAAAAGCTGTCAAATATAAAATGGTTTTAGCCGATATTCAAACGTGAATATCTTTGCCGTTACTTGTCCGTTTTACTTGTTCTTTATGTCCACGGTTACGTCTTAGTGTGTAGTAATATATTTTGGAAAGCTCGGCTCCTCCGGGTTACGTCTAAAGTCTCTTTTTGTCCAATGAAAAACGTCCAACAGCAAACATTTTCAGAAAAATACTTTTCGTCAACAATCTTGCAAAAATCATAACTCCTTCGTTATAAACTCTTTTTAATCTGTTCTTTCGCCTACGGATTTGTTTTTGAAAGTATTTTCTAAAAATTTTTCCAAAGTTCCCTTGGTGTTTACTGATTTTCCAGATTTTTACAAAATGGAACAGCATGTCTAAAATAGGTTCCAAATCAAGTTTTCAAGGTTTATAACTAATTTCTACCATCACCAAACCTCTTGTAATCACCACATAGCTAATCTAATCCTACCATACACCTTCTTAGGGTGCCATGGACTCCTAACCAAGTTATTATAGCAAGGGGATTCATAACTAAAAAGTTAGGGTTTGTATGTTTCATTTTAGACAAAATAAATGGTGGTTTAGCTAGTTGTACATGGTTTTTAGCATGGAAATCATGAAATACAAGTAAATATAAGATGTTCCATGAAAAAATAAAGTTGATAACTTACTTGATAAAATGAGATGATTAGATGACTAGAAACCTTGGATTACTTGTGTATTTCTTGTTTGATTCTTGATTAGGTAAGTATAATGAACAACTTTGTAGCTTTAGCTTTTGAAAAACAATGGATGGATCTTGGTGTTGGATTTGGTCGTGGGTTATGGAAGAGAGAAAGAGATGAGAAGATTTTTCTTCTTAGTTAAAAGTGTAAGAAATGATTCTTGATTTTGTTTAAGTATTAGTTTTAGAGGTTTATTAATATTGTAATAGGAAGTTAATGTATTAGATTAAAGGGGTGTTCATGTGGCCGGTTATGGTGAGCCAAGGGGGGGGGGGGGGGGTTGGGGTACTTGGTATTTATTTAGGAAATTAGTATAACGTTAAGTGTTATTACGTGTTATTCGTTAAAATCGGGGTACCGGGTTTAATAGCAATAAACGTTCACAAAGTTAACCGGGATGAAAATAATGTTATAATAATGTTAAAAACATATTAAAAATATGTTGGGTACATTTACTGAGTGATCGGGTGATTATTGTTTAGTTTTCACGAAAACCGTCGTTATATTCATACGCGTACGTTATAAATAAAATAAATTTCCAAAATACTGGGTAACTGAATGTTATAAGTTGTATGATGTTAAAATAGATATAAAAATATGTCGGGACCATCGTGGGAATATTTAGATATATTCGTCATGTATAAACCGGGTGTTAACGTTTACTATAAATACTTATACGTAAAAACGTTAAATGTACTGAATATAGAAATTTGAAAATCCTGAGAGTGGTATAACATGAAAATGCTGTTATGATGATATGCAGACTATCTCCAGTCCGTATGCAGTGTTCTCAACACTAATGAAATGAATTCGCACCTAAACCAATCCGGTTACGCGAATTTGAATACCCGTAAACTAAATTTACGATGAAATGAGTAATGCAAGTGAATGGTGAAAACTTTTCCGGAAATGAATAGTGTTTAGTGAATAGTAAATTTCCCAAATGTTTCTCAAAATATCAAAATGACCTCGAAAATGATGAATAGTAAAACGATGAATAGTGTTTTGATGAATAGTGATTTATGAATAGTGTTTTTCCAAAGTTCCCGTAATGACCTGAAATGGTGAGTTGTGACAGTCTTCCCCTCTAAAAAGAACTTCGTCCCGAAGTTCAGTTAATGTTAATCAGTTAAATGTGTCAAAGCTTATGTATGTGGGTTTCTATCCAACTAGGTATGTTCTCGTGGTCAGACTTGATGAGGCAAACCTTCCCAATCCCGAGCTTAATCCTCAAAAGACCTCCTTTAGGTTAATCCTATAGGTAACCGATTTTCACTTAATCCCACAACCCAATCAAACAAGAACAGTCATGAGATTAGGCTAAATCGGTTTGAGTGATGACTTTAACTTTTAGCTTGATTTTCGCAACCCAATCAAACAAGAACAGTCACTAGAACCAAGCTAAAAATCAAGGTCTGGATTCAACATCCTTGAAAAAGATCTTTTGAAAGATTGGCTCGACTTTGGAATTGCTTACACTAATCAAATTACTAATGTTAGTATGACTAAGGTTAATGCTGCTAGGTCTCAGATTAGTCAATGTTGTGTATAAGTCCTATATTAAGACTTAAGTGCTACTAAAATACGATAGTTGTTCAAGAGAATGTACCCGTTATGCTACCGCGGACATGTTGGGTGATAGGATTTCCTAAGAAGTAAGCTCTGCCAATTGCGGGTGGAATCTCATTGGCCTCATCTCGTGGCCCTTCAATTGCTGCTGCTATGTTTGGACGATTGCCTCCTTGGTTAAGATTTCTTTTCAACTTAGGACAGTTGTTCCGAAAGTGATCCGGGCTGTTACACTCATAGCATGTCCTTTGGTTGTTCGTCATATTGCCCACATTTGCTAGTTCTCTACACTGGTTTGTAAAATGACTAGACTGTCTGCAAAATGCACACACACGGCAGGGCGAAATCTTTTGATGATGAAAGTTACACTTCGTACATTTAGGATGCGGGCCTAAATACTCTTTCTGACCAGAATTAGTTGCCACAAAGGTCCTTGCCCTTTTGTTGTCAGCTATTGTGCCCATTTGCTTGTTTGACTCGCTTGTTCCCTTCCTTTTATCACTGTTCCTCAAGCTTCCATTTCTAACCATCTCATCTGTTAGAGTCCCTGCTCTCAATATTGCACTCTGAATTGTAGAAGGCTCAGTTGTTTTCACAGTCCCACGAATTTCTGGGACAAGACCATATATGTACCTCTCGATCCTCTTGGACTCAGGGGTAACTAGGTGTGGAACTAGTCTGGCTAATTCATGGAATCGATCTGTGTAGGCTGCATGTCCAGCCCCTATCATAGAGTGATGATAGAGTTCATCCTCCAGCTTCTGCATCTCGTTATCCGGGCAGTATTCCTCTTTCAATAATGCCTTAAAATCGTCCCATGTCATACCTACAGCTGCCGCTCTACCCCTAGCTTGAATCTGCGTATTCCACCATGTCAATGCCTTTCCTGATAGTAAGCACATGGAATACTTCACCATTTGATGTGCTGCACAGTTACTAATGTCAATCACCGTCTCCATCTTTTCAACCCATCGAGTATACGCCAACGCGCCTCCTACACCATTGAAATCAATTGGCTTGCATGATGTAAATTCCTTATACGTACATCCAGTCCTAATGATGTTGTTGCCATTACCATTCTGGCCTATACCATTGGTGTTGTTAATTCCGCTTTCGTGGTTTGCCAAGTTATTCATATGATCGCCAACTTGAGTGACAATAGTGGGGAGAAAGTTTTCAAGTTGTCGAGCGATGATGGCTTCAAAATCAGTATTTCCACCGTCGTTATTATCATTGTTTTCAACTCCGTGACCACCTCCTCTACCTCCACGTCCACCAGTTCTCCCACCATCGTTACTTGGGTTACTAGTGTCATTAGCAGCTCCTCTACCTCCTCTACCTCCACGTCCACCAGTCCTTCCACCCCTTGGTGTTGCGCCTCCTCGAACAGAGCTACGAGTCACTCTCTTTGGTGCCATGATTTCCTGAGAGGAAGGACATTTAGTGAACGTCAGAGATGAGGGAAAACCGTTGATTAACCAAAGTCTATACTTCACATCCTCATATATAATACCGTGCTACCAGTTGTTTCCTAAGTTGTGCCAACACCGATCTACATCTGCATAGTCATATGTCCACGTGTGTCGTGAAGCACTTATAATTATGTTGGCCACCACAATTATAAATGTTTCCTTTCACAAGTGTACATATCACCAGGCACACATATCTCAGTGGTAGACGTTGCTTAAATGGGCATCTAGGGAATGTCACGCTTAGTACAAAGGAACAAAAGATTCTCCCTTAAGTGTTAAAGTCACCGGGAAGTCTAGTTTCTAACGGTTTCTACAAAGTATCTAATAGCGTGGGTCCAAAAATAAATAAATTACCAGCAAGCGTAAGTGTATGTAAAGTGCAAGGCGATAGGGAGGAGAGTCTACATGTATGTAGTTATAGTCTAGACTCTAAAACAACCTAGTTCTCTATAACCAAGGCTCTGGTACCAATCTGTAACACCCCCAAAATACCGCAGCGGAAGACTGTGTCATAGGGATGCTACTTCAGGTCACAAAGTACAAGATATAGAAAACGCCCTCTAAATGAGACGTTTTTGAAAAGTTACCATTCGAATAGATAAAAGTCATAGTTTACAAAACAAAGATCCCAAAGTAGTATGATACATAAGTTTTTAAAGTGTATCGAATGGTAAACGATAAAAGTGAAAGTCTCCAAAAGCATGCCCTAAGACTCTCAGCTCCACAAACCTGCTATCGCCTTCCTAACCTGAGATAAACATGCTTAAAAGTGTCAACACAAAGGTTGGTGAGTTCATAGAGTTTGTCTTAGTACAGATGAAAAGCCTATAAAGAATGTTCACACAGCAAAGGCATCGTAAATCCACTCAGTTGCAAGTCCCGCCATAAGAGACTTGTAACCTGTGTGTTTACAACCCACTGCTACAATATAATATGATTAAGATATGTATAAGTTCATAACAACAGTTAAGCAATTAGTAGTGAGTCTACACTTCATATCCGAAGACCTCATGTTTGTATGTATGTCTCAATGGTTGTGTCCAACAACTTAATCTGGGGCCATTGGAAGTCTGTATGTATGTATCCATGGTTGTGCCCAGCAACTTAATCTAGGGCCATTGGAAGTCTGTATGTATGTATCCATGGTTGCTGGGTGCCATTTCCCAAAGTATAATAGTAAGTATGTGTGCATGTATCAATCATGTATGTATGTAATCAAGAATAATGGAATCAAGTATAATGTAATCAAGTATAATGTTATGTGAATCCGTACAAGTAAGCAAGTAGTAGCATGTATCTCCCCCAAAGAGTTGATAGAACAATTAAAAGAGTAGGGGCTATGACTCACCTCGAAGTAATAGTACAATGCAACGGAATGTTAAGGACAACAATGCACGGTTATCTGCCGCAACCTAAAATGAATGATGAATGATCTCATTTAGATCACCAAATGATGTTATGAATGTCCATGCTCATGTTTCTATACCACTCTAGTCTTTGGAAAAACACTTGTGTTATTAAAAATATATAATCCAAGAATTTGGAAAAATATTGCTATTAGAAAATATAATAAGCTAGTTGTAATATATATATACTTATATATATATATCGTATGTTTCCATGTTAGCGTTGAAATCCTCGGGTTGTAATCCTTGTAATATCGCCTTGAAATGATGAAAACATTCTTGTAATAACTAATACTACCTTAGTTATAAAGCTTGGTACTTAATATTATTTCTAGCTAACAAAAGTACTTCGTAGTTTTTGTGCCAAATTTTATTAAAAGCTGTCAAATATAAAATGGTTTTAGCCGATATTCAAACGTGAATATCTTTGTCGTTACTTGTCCGTTTTACTTGTTCTTTATGTCCACGGTTACGTCTTAGTGTGTAGTAATATATTTTGGAAAGCTCGGCTCCTCCGGGTTACGTCTAAAGTCTCTTTTTGTCCAATGAAAAACGTCCAACAGCAAACATTTTCAGAAAAATACTTTTCGTCAACAATCTTGCAAAAATCATAACTCCTTCGTTATAAACTCTTTTTAATCCGTTCTTTCGCCTACGGATTCGTTTTTGAAAGTATTTTCTAAAAATTTTGCCAAAGTTCCCTTGGTGTTTACTGATTTTCCAGATTTTTACAAAACGGAACAGCATGTCTAAAATAGGTTCCAAATCAAGTTTTCAAGGTTTATAACTAATTTCTACCATCACCAAACCTCTTGTAATCACCACATAGCTAATCTAATCCTACCATACACCTTCTTAGGGTGCCATGGACTCCTAACCAAGTTATTATAGCAAGGGGATTCATAACTAAAAAGTTAGGGTTTGTATGTTTCATTTTAGACAAAATAAATGGTGGTTTAGC
>JARVZY010007954.1:7500-12500 GCA_030686995.1 Artemisia argyi | reverse complement strand
GTTAATAATCCTAGTGATTGTATTTATATGTTTATTCTGATAGAAAATACGATATTCAAATATAAAATAAATTATTTTTCGTCGAATGACTATTCATCTATTGTATTTTTATGCAAATATGGAGCAAGAAAACTCTATGAAAAGATGGTGGTTCAATTCGATGTTATTTAAGAAGGAGTTCGAACACAGATGCAGGCTAAGTAAATCAACGGGAAGTCTTGGTCCTATTGCAAGTGCCGTTGAAAGTAAAGATCCGAGTATAAATGATACGGATAAAAACATTCAGAGTTGCGGTGGTCATGACAATTACAATAATGTTGATCTTTTTTTTGGCGTCAAGGACATTCGGAATTTCATCTCTGATGATACTTTTTTAGTTAAAGATAGTAATGGGGACAGTTATTCTATATATTTTGATATTGAAAATCATATTTTTGAGATTGACAATGATCATACTTTTTGTAGTGAACTAGAAAATTCTTTTTATCGAAATTCTAGTTATCTCAATAATGGATCTAAGAGTAAGAATCCCCACCAGGATCATTACATGGATGATACTCAGTATACTTGGAATAATCACATTAATAGTTGCATTGACAGTTATCTTCAGTCTCAAATCTGTATTGATAGTTACATTGTAAATGGTAGTGACAATTCCAGTAACAATTACATTTCTAGTTCCATTTGTAGTGAAAGTGGAAATAGGACTAAAACCCGGGATGCCATAAGGAGTGATCAAACTATACGAGAAAGTTCTACCGATCTGGATGTAAATCAAAAATACAGTCATTTGTGGGTTCAATGCGAAAATTGTTATGGATTAAATTATAAGAAATTTTTTAAATCAAAAATGAATCTTTGTGAACAATGTGGATATCATTTGAAAATGAGTAGTTCTGATAGAATCGAACTTTTGATTGATTCGGGTACTTGGGAGCCTATGGATGAAGACATGGTCTCTCTGGATCCCATTGAATTTCATTCGGAGGAGGAGCCTTATAAAAATCGTATCGATTCTTATCAAAGAAAGACAGGATTAACCGAGGCTATTCAAACAGGTATAGGGCAATTAAACGGTATTAACGTAGCAATTGGGGTTATGGATTTTCAGTTTATGGGGGGTAGTATGGGATCCGTAGTTGGGGAGAAAATTACCCGTTTGATTGAATACGCCACTAAAGAATTTCTACCTCTTATTATAGTGTGTGCTTCCGGAGGGGCACGCATGCAAGAAGGAAGTTTGAGCTTGATGCAAATGGCTAAAATATCTGCTGCTTTATATGATTATCAATCAAATAAAAAGTTATTCTATGTACCAATCCTTACATCTCCTACTACCGGCGGGGTGACAGCTAGTTTTGGTATGTTGGGGGATATCATTATTGCCGAACCCGATGCCTACATTGCCTTTGCGGGTAAAAGAGTAATTGAACAAACATTAAATAAAACAGTACCCGAAGGTTCACAAGCGGCTGAGTATTTATTCCAGAAGGGCTTATTCGATCTAATCGTACCACGTAATCCTTTAAAAAGCGTTCTGAGTGAGTTATTTCAACTCCACACTTTCTTTCCTTTGAATCAAAATTAGAACATGAAGTTGAATTATTTTGAGCAAACAAGTAATTAGTTTATCGGAATAATAGAATTTTATCTTTCTATACCTTACGATAATCCTATTTTGACTAAGAATCCCTGCTGGATGGGATTCTAACAAACCCTTTAATATATAAAACTAAATAAATAGAATCTAATTCATTTTTAAGAAACTTTTTGCTTAGTAAATTAAATTTGAAGACAAGAGAAAAAAATGAATCAAATAATATCTCATCCATATCCTTTCAAATCTTTCATGTAGAGGGATGAAAAACTACATTATATACTCATTTAGAATTTAGAATTAGAATAGATTAGAGAGATATTAATTAATAATAATTCCAATTTAGAATTATCAAATTATACTTATAATAAGATATAAGATATCTTTATATATAATATCTTTATATTCTATAAATATAAAATCTAAATAATAATAACAGGTACAAATAGTAAAGCGAGGTACCCATTCTATGACAACTCTTAACTTTCCCTCTGTTTTGGTCCCTTTAGTAGGCCTAGTATTTCCGGCAATCGCAATGGCTTCTTTATTTCTTCATGTTCAAAAAAACAAGATTGTTTAGAGCCGAGGGCACAAAATCTCATTTTTAAACTGACGCTTGTATCATAACACAGATATCCTTTTAGCAAAATATGGTATAAGCGTCTTCCGACGAAAATCTCCCAAAATGCTATATTCTAGCTATTTTCAAATAGACCCGAATTGGCGGACGGCTTAATTGTAAAGTTGGTCCATCTATATGCATGTGGCTATCTTTAGTGAGATCATACGAAGGGTATGTTATTAGTTTAGATCTAACCAATTTAATGAATTACTCCTAAAGGTTCACATCAAACTAGTGCTAGTTGATGCGAGTTACTTCGGAAACAAAAGGACTAAAGTAAAATTCATTTGGGGTATTCTCTCAATTCCAAAAAAAAGCAACTGGATCAACTATGAGTTGTCGATCAGAACATATATGGATAGAACCTATAACAGGGGCTCGAAAAACAAGTAATTTCTGCTGGGCTGTTATCCTTTTTTTAGGTTCATTAGGATTCTTGTTGGTTGGAACCTCGAGTTATCTTGGTAGAAATTTGATATCTTTATTTCCGTCTCAGGAAATCGTTTTTTTTCCACAAGGAATTGTGATGTCTTTCTATGGGATCGCGGGTCTTTTTATTAGCTCTTATTTGTGGTGCACAATTTCGTGGAATGTAGGTAGTGGTTATGATCGATTTGATAGAAAAGACGGAATAGTGTGTATTTTTCGTTGGGGATTTCCTGGAAAAAATCGTCGGGTCTTCCTCCGATTTCTTATAAAAGATATTCAGTCCGTCAGAGTAGAAGTTAAAGAGGGTATTTATGCTCGTCGTGTCCTTTATATGGATATCAAAGGCCAGGGAGCCATTCCATTGACTCGTACTGATGAGAATTTTACTCCACGGGAAATGGAACAAAAAGCTGCTGAATTGGCCTATTTCTTGCGTGTACCAATTGAAGTGTTTTAAGAAATGAGCCGACAAATGCATGCTTTCTCAGCAGGAGGGCAAAAACGCAAGAATCCTCTTTTTCTATAACATAACTTAATTGAAATTTCTTCAGAACATCCATTCGAGTCAAAGCAGACATATATGGAACAATAAAAAAATAAAAAAAAATAATAATAAAAAAGAGTGAATAGATTCATAGATTCGATACTTGTAATAGAACTGATGCGTGAGAGAAATCTTAGATTACATAAAGTCGACGAATAAGATTCATTAACAATTCACAGATGAAAAAATGGCAAAAAAGAAAGCATTAACTCCTCTTTTCTATCTTGCATCTATAGTATTTTTGCCTTGGTGGATTTCGCTCTCATTTCAAAAAAGTCTGGAATCATGGATTACAAATTGGTGGAATACTAGGCAATCCGAAACTTTTTTGAATGATATTGAAGAAAATAGTATTCTAGAAAAATTCAAAGAATTAAAGGAACTCCTCCTCTTAGAGGAAATGATCAAGGAATACTCGGAGACACATCTACAAAACCTTCGTATAGGAATTCACAAAGAAACAATCCAATTAATCAAGATACACAATGAGGGTCGTATTCATACGATTTTGCACTTCTCGACAAATATAATCTGTTTCATTATTCTAAGTGGTTATTCTATTTTGGGTAATAAAGAACTTGTTATTCTTAACTCTTGGGCTCAGGAATTCCTATATAACTTAAGTGACACAATAAAAGCTTTTTCTCTTCTTTTATTAACTGATTTATGTATCGGATTTCATTCGCCCCGTGGTTGGGAACTGCTGATTGGCTTTGTCTACAAGGATTTTGGATTTGTTCATAATGATCAAATTATATCTGGCCTTGTTTCCACTTTTCCAGTCATTCTAGATACAATTTTAAAATATTGGATTTTCCGTTATTTAAATCGCGTATCTCCGTCACTTGTAGTGATTTATCATTCAATGAATGACTGAAAAATTATCTACCTAATCTAATTATAATGTTTCTTATTACTTTGCAGTTGTACATAAGCAAAGCATTGAAAAAAACTTTATATTTCTACCCATCCCGGAGATTCATCCTATATTCCTATATATTAATCCAGTCAAATTATTATTATTCCAGTAAATAACAGAATCGTGGATAGGAAACTCCATTAGTGACCTACCCCAATTTATTGTAGAAATTTTCGGGATCAATGGTTGGACCATGCAAACTAGAAATACTTTTTCTTGGATAAAGGAACAGATTACTCGATCTATTTCCATATCGCTCATGATATATATCATAACTCGTACATCCATTTCAAATGCATATCCCATTTTTGCACAGCAGGGTTATGAAAATCCACGAGAAGCCACTGGACGTATTGTATGCGCCAATTGCCATTTAGCTAATAAACCAGTGGATATTGAGGTTCCGCAAGCGGTACTTCCCGATACTGTATTTGAAGCAGTTGTTCGAATTCCCTATGATATGCAACTGAAACAAGTTCTTGCTAATGGTAAAAAGGGGGGTTTGAATGTAGGGGCTGTTCTTATTTTACCAGAGGGTTTTGAATTAGCCCCTCCCGATCGTATTTCCCCCGAGATAAAAGAAAAGATGGGCAATCTGTCTTTTCAGAGTTATCGCCCCAACCAAAAAAATATTCTTGTCATAGGCCCTGTTCCTGGTCAGAAATATAGTGAAATCACCTTTCCTATTCTTTCCCCCGACCCCGCTACTAAGAAAGACATTCACTTCTTAAAATATCCTATATACGTAGGCGGAAACAGAGGAAGGGGCCAAATTTATCCTGATGGGAGCAAGAGTAACAATACAGTTTATAATGCTACAGCATCAGGTATAGTAAGCAAAATCCTACGAAAAGAAAAGGGGGGATACGAAATAACCATAGCGGATGCA
>JARVZY010007954.1:0-2500 GCA_030686995.1 Artemisia argyi | reverse complement strand
AGGGAAAAATGACATTATATATATAACATATTTAACATAGTTAAAGATAATTATAAACAAACCAAATCCTATTTATTTATTCTAATTAGAGATCTGGCTTAAATAGTATTTTAGGGATAAGAAATAAACTAACCAAACCATGGATAAATCCAAGCGAACTTTTCTTAAATCCAAGCGATCTTTTCGTAGGCGTTTGCCCCCGATCCAATCGGGGGATCGAATTGATTATAAAAACATGAGTTTAATTAGTCGATTTATTAGTGAACAGGGAAAAATATTATCTAGACGAGTGAATAGATTGACCTTGAAACAACAACGATTAATTACGATTGCTATAAAACAAGCTCGTATTTTATCTTTGTTACCTTTTCTTAATAATGAGAAACAGCTGGAAAGAACCGAGCCGACCACTAGAACTCCTAGTCTTAGAGCCCGAAAAAGATAGGTTTACACTTTCGTCACTTGAATTCAAATCCCCATCTGAACTCAAATGCGGATTGATATTTTGTTGGAAAAATCCAAGAATCCGGATTGAATTCTCGTGTCGTAAGAAAAAAAAAAAAAGAATAATCTGGGAAGAAGAAATTGTTTTTATTGGACGTGTTGATTCATATTTATTTTGACTACTTTATCATATTTTATCATATATTATATTAATTATATTCTATTCATTTTTATTCGACCTTCCCGGAGTTCATTCTCCGGGCAACTCCGTTTAACCGGTGGATTCCTTCCAACTCACTTCTTTTATGATCTCATTGGAAATCATATAAAGACAATTCCTATTTGATATAGCTATTTGTGCAAGTATTTTACGATTAAGAAGCAACTGTCTCTTGTACAGATCATTTATTAATCTACTATAACTATAGCATACCCCCCTTTCACGAATTGCTGCATTTATTCGAGTGATCCACAAACGACGAAAATTTATTTTTTGCCTATCCCTATCCCGATGAGCCGAAACCAAAGCTCTTATTTTTTGTTGAGTAATAGTTCGAGTAAGTCTTGAATGAGCCCCCCGAAAGCTTGATGCAAATAAACGAATTTTTGTTCTACGTCTCCGAGCGATATATCCCCGTCTAATTCTGGTCATTGAATAAATGAAACTTTAACGAATAACTAATAGATTTCCTTTCTTTCAGTTATTCTTTTGCCCCTTTCCTAGTATATTAATAACAAAACGGATTTTTCCAATGTATAAACTAAAAATTCCAATGGCTTTGGCTACTATAACCTTCCCAACCACGATTTTTTATTTTTTCTAGGCATTTCACCTCGAAATACGAAATTGTACTTAAAAAATAGCAATGATAAAGAAATAGTGGATTCCATCGTTTCTATGGTTACTTCTTAAACGGTGAGGTCTTCTCTATACACCGGAGCCTTTACTTCATTTAATCAATGTTATTGCTAACTTGTATAGTTCACATTCTTCGGCTCTACCCATGAATTATCCAGTAATAGGTCTTTCACAACGAGCTCTACCTATACAGTAACGGTATTTAATTATGAAAGTTGGCTGGGTAGCTGACCCTGTTAGTCCGTTCTTGCAAGAGGCGTCTAGGTTAACTAAGATTTCCTCCGCTTAATGGATAACCATTTGCTACCAATGGAGAATTGCTTCTCATCTTGAATTGAGGTGAGTGGTTTTACACCAATAGAAACCATAAATTTCATACACAATAAAAGGGATATGATCCATTTTCTTATTTTTAGATAGTAAATGTAGTTCGTTTTTCCCTTCTATCCTATTTGATCATTGATATTTGAACATTGTCCTCTTTCCTTTGTTCTAGTTCATGATCTGAACGAGTCGCACATACACCCTAGTACATGTTCCTCGACGCTGAGGGCATCCCCGAAGCGCGGGGGATTTTGTGACATTTCTAATTGGCTGTCTTGTATTTCTAATAAGTTGTTTAATCGTTGGCATGTTGAATCATATACATAATGGACTGGTTTAGATCGATCCTAACCGGATGATTATGAATTACAATTACAATAGTAAATAAAAATCATAGAATATTAAACTCGGCAGGGTGAATTTTAAATCACGACTTGACGTGAAATTGAAATAAAGGCTATTCTCATTCAACCGCTACAAGATCAACAATTCCATAAGCTTGGGCTTCTGTTGCTGACATAAAAACATCTCTTTCCATGTCTTCGGATACAACCCATAAAGGTTTGCCCGTTCTTTGTACATAAACCCTTGTCAGGGTTTCACGTAGTTTCAGCAGTTCTCCCACTTCCAGGATGAATTCTCCCGTTGCTACTTCAGAAAAAGAACCAGCGGGTTGATGGATCATTACCCTGATGATATAAGATAATAAAAAGTTTCTCTATTTCGCACGATGAGGGGAAGATAAAAGAAAGATAAAAGAATAACAAGAAAAAAGATAGAATCGAACAACCGTACGGGCATTATGCATTGCATACGGCTCTACAATAAAATTGACCCTTACCTTCAAAAAATAGGATCGATTAGACCCCGATC
>JARVZY010000815.1:0-33123 GCA_030686995.1 Artemisia argyi | reverse complement strand
AATACATCGTTCGGTCCGTTAAGCTCGACTAACTTGTTCGGCTTGTTTGACTCAAGACGATTAAACGAGTTTTTCAACGATCCGAGCCTAATATTAGTTTTCAAAACTTGGCTCGTCAAACTAATCGAGCACTAATATTTTTTCGGGGTCGACTCGAGCTCGAAAATATTAAGCTCGAACTCACTTTAAATAAGCTTGAGCTCGAGTAGCTCGTTAAAAGCTCAACTCGTTAACACTTCTGTTTGTTAACAAATTTCCAACACTAATGACCTTTGTACAAGTCAAATATATGCCCTCGCGTGGCATTAGCTTTTCAGCTTTGGTATATTTTCAGGGCTAATCAGTTATAAACATATCTTACATGTCATTGAATCCTTTTCTGGGTAGTGAAGTTTTTATTTTCTTTATCCGGGAACTAATATTTCAAATTCGGTCTTCTTGTAGTATTTTGGGACATTTTTGCCCTTCAAATTATTAAAATTCTTATTAGATGAGAAGGCCAAAAATGTCACAAAATACATTAAAACATACCATTTTTTTTTTAAAAGAAAATCGATGAGAAATAAAATACATTTATATGTGATTAGCCATGTATTTTCGTTACCTTCTTGTTACGACAAAGTCTCTTGCCTCATGAATGTCCTTCATTATTAATTTGAATTACAAAACATCAACGCCTTTTTCAATAATAAATTATAAGATGACATGCATTTCTATCCAATAGTCATTGTCTTTTATCAAAAGATAAATCTTAGCAATAGGTGTTCAAGTGTATTATCACTTACTAGGTAGTGGATTAGTGGTTCGTATTACGAAATTTACGTAAGAAATTTTAGGTTTAAATCTCGCTAAATACACATTTTATGGTGGTCGGCAAAATGTCTGAAACTGTCAAAGGACTATTGTTATTAAACTGTGTACAACTGAATTAAAGATTTAGGCAATGAACTGAACTAAATTAATAAATTAGATTTAATATTATGTGTTTAACAGATTAAATGATTACTCGCATAGCGATGATAGTGTATAATAAAGTTTTTTTTCTTTTCTTTTTTTTTTTTAAATTGTATGTATGGTTCGTAAGTGAGAGTTGAGAAGTTTGTAGATTAAAATGTAATGAAATATTTGAATAACTAATAGATTGTATTGACTTTTATAAATAAGACCATTTAAATTAAAACAAAGGGTTGATTTCATATATATTTAATTTAAATATTTAAATGTCATATTTACCCACCTAATAATCATAATATAACATATATACCCAATTTCAACACAATATTTGTCATATTTACCCAATTCATTAAAAAAAATCAACTAAATGTAAATTTACATGCTAAAATTCATTTTATACCCTTAATAATATCATAACATAATTCTAAATCATTCAATTTCCTATTTTATTTGCTTTACTTTATTTCCTATTTTATTTGCTTTACTTTTCCATGAATAAATATCGTGTGTTGATCATGTTCTGGATGAACAGAAATTTGATGTTATGTGTGTCTTCTCACTCTTTTATGATCATGTTCCATGCCCATGTGTTAATGTATATGTATTTTGCTTGTGATATATTGTTGTTTAGTTTTCGGTTTGATTGATAGTGAATGGAAGTAGACGTCAAGACCTACCCATGTTTTTGTTGCTTCCTTTGTTTTCTCTCTTTTTTAATCCACGTATAATTAGTGTTTCCTTGTATTTATATTGTACTTTGTTTCATAAAACTTAACAATGTTTGCTTTACAAGAGAATATGAATATGTAAAAATGAAATGATTTACCACGCAGTACATCTGCTGTTAGGAATTATTCGCCAAGTTGTGGACCGATTGTTGATTAGTTAGTTGAAACTGGAGTGAATGATGGTGAGACTCAAGGGGCATAAGTTGTTGATTCGTTGCCACAACTTCAAAATGGAGACCATCAAGCGGCATTAAAGGAGATAGTGATGATCGACACAGGGGATGCAGTAGGATGGTGGACTAGTTGCAGAGTCATGGTGATATGCAAAGCGATGATAATCAAATGGTTGAATTGTTGAAGTAAATGACATGAAGATGTTAATATTATTAAGAGTATTATCGGTTTTTTAGTATGTAAATTTGCTTTTGGTTTAAATTTTAGTAAATTGGATAAATATGACAAATATAATGTATAATTTGATATTATAATTATTAGGTGGCTAAATAAGACATTTAAAAGTTTAAATTGGGTAAATATCTAATGGTCAGAAGGTTGGAGTATACTCGGATACTATACTCCGAAAGACTTGGGCTAACCTTCGAAAGTCTCATCTAACGTAAAATCAGCCTTACGTGATGATTACCAGTATGAGAATTTGCTAGTCGAAGCCTCAACACCTTTCGAGGTGTTTTCTTCGAAGACAGTAATGCAAAGGATGGTTTAGACCAGGTCAAACCCACATCTCCTACCCTATCAAGGCTTCTCCGCCAAGATAGGGATGGTGGTACACTAACTCACTTATCACCAAAATCATGGGACACCCTCATAATATTCGGATTTCGTGCAGAGGCTTGCCTAAGCCTATTTACACCGCCTATAAATAGCTTGGGGTCACAGAGGTTTGATCACGCTCTCAACGCCTATTTTACTCACTTATAACACATAACACATAGTTACTCTCACGCCAGAGGTGATTCGCATAGTCCAATCTCTACACATCACTTAATGTAGTGTTTCCATTTGTTTTGTCACATGTTACTTCAAGCTTGGCAAGCCATCACACAACCCCTTATCATTTGATCATCATCGAAGTCCTGGTAGTGCCATTATTTGTACGATCAAGAGTTGTCCTCTTCTTTTCTTCACCAAGGTTTTTCTCTTTGGGTTTTACTTGAGAAAGTTTTTTAAGGAGGCGGTCTCATTTGACTCATTATGCTCACGTGTTGCTGCTGGGTTGGCTTGGAGGTGTGTGTTTTGATGAATGGAACACTTCTGGATGGTTTTCTGTGGCGATTTGGTTGTTTCCAGATTGTTTTGTGTTCGTTTTTTAGTTTGCAGCTAATGCTGTTATCGTTATGTGACATGTTACAAACGATTTACTGATCATTCAAGCGTTTGCTTGAGGTTATTATAGTATTTCAGCCACATTCATTCGATTATACTTAACTTTTTTGTTATTAATATACTTTACCGGGAAAAAAAAATTGAAAGGACGTACGTTATGGTCATTCACACGTCAAAAGTGCCCATTGCGTGAGTTCAGAGCTAGCATAACAACACTCCGTCTAAAATAAGTCCACCTCATTATCATAATTTTAATAGTTTACGTTTAAGTCAGGACACATGCTAACGTTCCATCCATCTTATCAAAGTACAAGTCCATAATTGAGAAAATAATAAATGCAATATTGGCATACAACATATTTTTTAATAACTTTTATGTCACAGTCAAGTGCTAGTCTCAAGCCAAAACACATGCCACGTATTTAAATATTTAACGTAAGAAATGTCAATGACGAAGCACAAGTTTACCATGTGTACGACCACGACCTAAAAAACAAAAATATAGGTTTCAAAATTGAAATAATTTATATCGACCTGTAAATTTGATTTTCACAAGTAATTTCCCAAAAACTTATAGCACACTCACCTTGTGGACATTCATTTTCATAAAATATTTCAAAGCCAATCATTTGCTCGATACACCAAATGTAATATTTTTAAGATATCTATACCATTATCAACTATATACAAATCACACAATTTTTTATTTTTATTTATTTATTTTTTAAACAGAATTCACACAATCTATTATTCGAGTTAATCTAACCCGAACAAGGGGGCTTATTCAGGTTGAGTTATTTTCAATTAAAGCCATTGAAAATTTATAATTAAGATTCGCGTTATTCGGATTTAGGTTTAACATGATACGAATTAATTGAATTTGGTTCACCCAAAGAAGCCTTATTATGAGAAATGAAAAGATAAGTGTTTGACATAATGATATTTGTTAAAGGAAAAAGAAAAAGAAAAATCTAATTCGAGTTTACCCTAAACCCGAAATAAATTAAGCTTGCTAACCCGAAACCCGACCTTGTTAGCTATTCAGGTTAATTCACATTTAACCCGAATACCCAATTGACGTATATACACGTCAATAAACCAACAATATAAAGCTTATTCGGCTTCAGATTGGCTTCCGTGGGTTTGAGTGTTTTTTGGCTGTCGACATGTTAAAAGTTAAAACCACCGATTGAGTCGTCTCAAATTTAACGCTTTATTCATAGAAACTTTATGAACATTCAATTATCAAATCCTTTATTGTATCTTTTCTTTTTACATATATACAAGAAGTGTATCACATACTACTATAAAGTGATTAAAGTCTGTATGTATGTATTATACAAGTGTGTATAAATATAATCATAGCTCTTAAAAAATCGAGCTACAATGTAAAAAGAATCATAAGCTATGAACAAGACCTAAACTAACACGAATGAATTGTTGCAGCTCTTGATGAATCCCAATTCGCCATCAAATTCGAGCTACTCGTTTCGTGGTACCTATGCATCATACGGATCAATGCTCTAGCTTTCTTACCCGCCTGTGAACCACCACTTGTCGACATCGTGTACAGAAAACCAATCAAGTTATCATTATTCGCCAAAACAGCAACCACTTCATTCCCCAAGTTGTTGCATAAGGCTAACAAAATCGACACGCAGTACTCTTTTGCAGCTTGTGAAGGGGACGTTTGGAGAGTCTTGATGAGTAATGCTAAAGATGAATCTTTCAAAATTGTGTGTGACCCGTCAAAGCTTTCGGCTAATGTGGCTAGGACTGCTAATGAATCTGTAATGATTTCGGGTTTATCGGAGGTGGATATGATACTTGATAGCAAAGGAACTATACCAGATGAAAGAGCAGCTTCGTGGTTCCGTGGGTAGAGTAAAATCCCGAATAATGCTGCTAACGAATTCTTTTTACCACAAGAACCCCCGGTTTTGATCAGTTCAATCAAAGCCGGAATGGCTTCTGGTATTTCTCCAATAAGCCTTTGATACGACTGAACAGACGATAAGTAAAAAATCGTTGCAGCAGCAATCTGTTTCGCTTCCTGTTTCAAACCATTTTCCAAAACCTCAACAATCAGTTTTAGTCCACCATGATTTATTATAACCTTCTTCCCATTCGGATGCTTCGATAGCTTCAACAAACCAGCAATCGCGTTTTCTTGCACTGTTGCTTCAGACGACGAAAGTAGTTTCAACAGTAAAGGGATCACTCCAGCTTGGATTAAACAAAACCGATTGTATATATTCGATTTTGCAAGCAATCTGATCTCATAAGCTGCTTTACTCTTCTGTTTCACCGTCCCATTTCGCAATCTTCTCACCAAATACTCACTTAGAAACTTAATCGCCTCAGCAGCCGCAGGACTCCCTGGTAAAATAGTCGAGGAAATATCGCGGCTCTGCTTATGAAACTTCGATATCGGGACCCCATGATCAATACAATATTGCTGAATAACTTTCCTAAGGTTTACATTAGGAACCAACTCTGTTGATGCTAATTTTTCCCCTGTTTTCGGGCATATCAAATTGCCCGATTTCAACCATTTTTGTATCGAGACACGATCATATGTCTGACCGGTGGAAACAGTCACCGGATCAGTCATTAATTCTAAAGAAATCGGGCATCGGAAATCCTCAGGATTTAAACAGCTGAGGATTTCCAGATTCCCTCTTTCAACTAATTGATTTTCGTTATATTCGACTAAATTATTTTCGAATAAAACGCCTCTACAATACCTCATAAAACCAGCTAAAGTACTTAGCAAATGTATATCACGCTCCTTAATATTATTCTCTGAGCAAATTTCATCATCTAGAAATTTTATTTCATTATGACAATCACTCCAAGTACTAATACGTAAATAATAAAGTACTCGTTTAATCATAATCGAGTCAGGCTCAAACCTGTTTTCGAATTGATTCAGTATCAACATAACACGCTTCATAGCATACTCGTCATCAGGGTCAACTTGGATATTAGCTTTTCGTGCTTGTTTCGCAATCATTTCGACCAATTCTTTTATTTCTCTCGACAAATCGAATACTTTAAAGTCGAGAATATCGAGCGTAGTAGCAATTGATCTGATCAAACTCGAAAACTGGGTAGCTACAAAGTGAGACTTCATCAATATAAAAACTCTAGACCCGTTTCGCGTAACATCTTCTAGCAGAAACAATAACTTTTGTAACGAATGATGAAGTTCGGAAAAACACAATACAGCTGAATCCGGAAATTCAGCTATACTGTTTTTTTCCATCACTTCGACGAAAAACATATTTAGAATCGATACTTGTCGTATCGACTCACGAGCGTTTCTTCTTTGCGTAGGAAAGAATTTATGCTGGTGAGTCATGATCGCGTTGGATAACGCGATTAGAGAGCTCACCAGCGTTATTGGATTAACATCTTGACATGGAACAACTGCCGGATAGTTAAAAATCCGACGATTGGTGCGGTCAAAGTTTTTTTGCATTGTATATGAAGGAAACTTATTTTTAAAGTGTAGCCAAAAATGGTGGGAATAACTGCGTTATCAAATGTTATTTGTTCTTTCGGTTTTTGGGCTTTATAGATGGTTGAAGATTTTTCAAGGACACGTGGCTATACTCGATGCGCGTCTTAAGATATGGTAGAAAAAAATTGAGTTGACGTTGGAGTAAGAGACACGTGTTTGGGTCACGCGGGAAAAAACGATTGGACAGTTAGAATTTAATTCTAAAGTAGGTTTTTTTTTTTTTTTTTTTTAATATATTTTCATGCGATGTATCGGATAAATACAACGAACGTACTGTATTATCGTATGGTAAGTCAAATGTAGTGATGTACTGTATATTGTCACGATTTTTGGAGCCGCCATAAAAAGGCTGCGTTATTAAATCATTGGTAATTAATGTATCGGTAACATAAAATTTGATATTTTTCATGATGTCAAAGAAACGTTTACATAAGTTTTAAGGTTAAGTCCATCAATAATATCATTTCATCTCATTCATATTTTTTTCATACCTCTCAATCATTTTCTAGCAGCAACCATAATTTCATACCTCAACTAATTTTATTTTTTTATTTTTTATTTTCATAAATTATATGAAAGTGATTTTTTAAACAAAATTTAGTCTAATATATATTGTTATATATATTAGTATACATATTAGATACTTTAGGGGGTTAAGTGGAACTTTGGTTCTTGTTTTAGTCCAAGTAGGAGTTTAAGTCGGTTCATGCATTATATAATGCAAAACTGAGTTCTCATGTCAAAAGCATTCGTGAGTCCAGAGAACTCAATCGGTAATTTAGGTTTTCTCATTTGTAGCAGCCAAGGTTAACTCTTTTCGAGTTGGTTTTTTCTCCCCCCTCATCTCTACAATAAAGAGGTGAGGGGGGAGGGGTCGTTGACTGCATTCTTTTCTTTACAAACAAATCAATAAAGTAATCGTTTGGTCTTGTGCTTGTGCGGTTTTACTTTTCTGTTGACATATCATTAGTTTGGTTGCTTGTTTGTCTTCGAGTATCGGATAATCCGCTTTAGATTTCCAGGTTTGTTGTAGGGTTTTACAACAAGTGGTATCAGAGCTTTGGTTCGCAAGTTCTTTGGAAGTCTAGGATTGATATCGAAGGTTCTTTTGGTCGGGTTTTCGTTGAAGAAGAAAATGGTTCGTTTTTCGGGTTTCCAACGATCATCAAAAGAAGGTTGTTACTGTTTCTGGGTCGTGGTCAGTAGCAGAAGCAAGAGGAGTTGACAGTTAAAGGGTTCTTGAACGCTTTGTTTTGTTGAGGTTAATCGACAAAGGCTTAGAAGCTGCTTTAAGGGTACTTTGGAATTCGGTTCCTTGTCCAGGTTCTTGCGACAAGAAAAGAAGGTTCAAAGGGTTTGTCGATTTTACAATTATTGAAGATCGACAATTTTCTGGTTTGTTGTTTCGTTTTTCTTTGAGTTATTAACGAAGAAGAAGAGAACAGCCAGGTGGTTGGTTTATATTTAAAAGCCAACTTTACACTTCAAATTGCTTAAGATATAATTTTATACTCTTGGTGGGTAGAAGAGCATAGGTATATTATTATCATTGAATAATAAAGGTTAGTATATTATTGTTATTATTCAATAACGGATTATATACTTTGAAGGATTTTTGCACAAGGTACTTTGTTTGATTCGATGTTGTGAGGTTTGTATCACAAGGTTTTAAGAAATAAACAAAGGGTTGCTGAAAAGAAAGTTCAAGACTTGTCAAGGTTGCTAGGTTTCTTAGGTTAAAAGAAATTTGTTTTGCAAAAATAAAGTACGACAAGGGTTACTTCAAAAATCGTTTGGTACTTTCTTGATTCAAGGGTTGTCGATTTGTTGGATGGTTTGATCCAAGGTTCAATTGATATTTGAGTAAGAAAGGGTTTTGTTTTTTGAAGGGTTTCTTGGTTTGATCGATTTTTGTAAGGTTTATTACAAGGGTTAAATTGATCAACAAAGAGAGAAAAGAATGATGATGGGGACCATGTTTGACATTGAGAAATTCGATGGGAAGAATGACTTTGGGTTATGGCAGATAAATATGAAGGCTTTGCTGGAGCAACATGGATTAGCTGCAGCATTGGAGGCGTTACCTACAACTACAATAGTGGCATACGATAAAGTCATTCAGAAAAAGGCTTACAATGCATTGATCTTGTGTTTGGGTGATTGGTTTCTATGGGAGATCACCAAGGAGACGACTACAGCGGGAATTTGGAAAAAGTTAGACTTTGTGCATGAAAAAGTCTTTAGCTAATCGTTTGTACTTGAAAAAGAAGTTATATACTTTTCAAATGCATCCGGGTAAGAGTCAGTCTGAACATATTGATGCGTTTCATAAGCTGGTAGGTGACTTAGCGGCTATAGATATTGCTATATCGGATGAGGATCAGGCATTATTATTACTCACATCTTTACCATCGTCTTATGGTAATTTCGTAGATACTTTGCTATATGGTCGGAATACTTTGATGCTAGAAGACATGGTCGCGACACTTCATTCTAGTGAACTTCAAAAGATGACAGAAGCGAAGGTTGATGGTGGTGAAGGGTTGCTTGTGAGGGGGAAAGCTGATCAAAAGGATATGCAGCAGGGTAAAGGTAGTGCGTAGTCAAAGTCACATGGAAGAAGCAGCAGCCTCAAGTGTTATATATGTCAGTCTGAGGAGCATTTGAAGATGGATTGTCCCAGGTATAATCACAAGAAATATCAAGGTTTTGTTAGGATTAAAGATCAAGTATCCGATTCTGGAGTTGGTGGGTATGACAATGCTGATGTTATGATGGCTATGAGTGTTGAAAAGTTATTAGACTGGATCATGGGTTCAGGGGGCTCATACCATATGACATACAGGAGATATTACTTGTTTGATTTTAAGGAATATGACGGTGGTAATGTACTGCTGGGTGATGGCAGGGAATACCGTGTACGTGGGACAGGTAAGGTTCAAGTACAAATGAGGGATGGATCAAGTTTCGTTTTGGATAACGTCAGGTATGTTCCAGAATTAAGGAGAAACTTGATATCGCTAGGTACTCTTGAAAAAGAGAGTTTTACCGTGAAGATGCAGTCGGGAAAGATCAAGGTTATAAAGGGTTCACTGATGGTTTTATCAGGAACAAGAAATGCTAATTGCGTATATACCCAGGACGGTCAGGCAGTGACCGGGAAGACATTCAAGGGTAGGAAGCAGTTAGGAGAATCTCAGACTGGGAAAAAGATCAAGATAGGTAATGTTCTTGATTCTTGTAATCAGAGGTCTACACAACAATTTATGAAGAGTGGGGTCGCCAAACATTTGGGTGTTGAAAGGATACAACAGCAGAATGGGTTGGTTAAGAAGATGAATGTGACACTCTTGACTAAGGCACGTTGTTCTCCGATTCAGTCTGGTTTGTCCAAGGTTATTTGGGCAGAGGATACAACCATGTCTACATATCTCATGAATAGGTCACCAACATCAGCAATTGGATTCAAGACGCCTATAGATATGTTAGGGTATTGATGAGGCGAAAAATGATCCATTTTTAGGGGGTCATTTAAGCCCGAATTCGAATTTATTTGATCAAATATTACCCTAAATCGTTCCTTTTGTGATTTTAGGTACTTTGTGAGTGAATTCTGGAAAAGGAAGCATTTTGGACGTTTTTGGAGCATAAAAGTGAAGAAAACGACAAAGTCTTAATTTTCCTTGCTGGGAACAGTACCTGACGGCGTCAAGAGTATTTTCGTGACGGCGTCAAGAGTAAAAGTGGTGACGGTCCAGTAAGTTTATGACGGCGTCAAGCTAGGTCGTCACGTGTACCTGAAGGCGTCACCAAGGCCGTCACGTGTAAACTTGTCAAAACTTGCGCGCGGAGTAGTTGATATTGTTTTGGTCATAACTTTTGCATACGAACTCAGATTTAGGTGATTCAAAAGCCCACGCGAAGAGGACGAAGAGATCTACAATTTGGTGAAAAAATGGTCCTGACAGTGTCAAGAGTAATGGGCTGACGCCGTCAAGAAAGGCCGACAGAAAACATGCCTATTAATATAACATCATAACTTCACTTTTTGTAAGCCCTAAACCCTAAGGTCGATTTCTGGGTTTAGGTGGGTGTTTTTCCAGCAACTTAGAGGGTTTCAATCACTTCATAAACACCATGTATTGGTTTGATGATTCTATCTTAATTATGTTTTCCATTATCATTGTTGTTTGCTCTTCTTTGATGATAATTTGCTAATTCACCTTGTGTCTACTTATGATTATGTGAAACTTGTATATAATTGATTATATCTCATTGATTTCTTGTTGATGTTGTGTCTATCTCCATCAATTAAGGCGTGACAACTTCAATAGATCTAGTTGGTTTAGTTTATAATCCTTGTTTCCTATTGATTCTTGTTTTGATTGAATGATTTATATGTTAGGCTTAAGAAAACTGGAAGATCTCCAAATGGTAACATACTTGAACGTCTTAGGAAACATGAACCTATTGCACTAAGGTCTTTATTGGTTGTATTTAATGCATGAGCCACTGTTTACAATCCCTATGGTTGTGCTGGGCATGGTATAGGAGGAGATAAGAGCTCATAGAATTGGGGAGTTATGTGCGATACCCCATGAATGGTATTAAGGAATACAACCCGTCAATTAAAATAAGGTTACAATTCAATAGGTAGGATTGGATAGCTAGCAAGGAGTAACATATCATGGGTAGACATGCTTCACTTATCTTGTAGAACCTTAGTTTATTTTATTGTTTATTAGTTTAATTAGTAGCTTTTGGGTTAGTTGATTAGCAACTAATTCCGCCCACTCTCGCAATACCCGAGATTTTTACTTGCTTTTCATAAAATATAAAAACATAAAAAGAATCATCCTTCACCTTTAGACCTAGTTAGATTAATTTCAATCCTAACGACACTATTCCTAGCTGAACGATCAATCTCCCGGTACTTGTCACTATACTATACTACAACGATCAGGTACACTGCCTGGTGGGGGTTGTAAGCTTCTCGAGATCCCTCGAGAGGTAAAGCCTGTTGCGATTCCCACGCATCAAGTTTTTGGCGCCGCAGCCCGGGGAATAGTTATTGTCTAGGTTAGGATTTCTTTTTATTAGGTCTACTTGCTAGATTCCTTTTTAGTAAGATTTTATTTTTATTTTTAGGTCTTCTTTAGTCTATCTTATTTCTTCGTGCTTTTGTTCGTAACTCTTTACCATCCGACATCATGGAAGGTGGTAACATCTTTGAACCCGTCATCCCACCACAACAAAACCCACCACTAGAACCCCTTAGGCCCCGAACCTTAGGAGAGTACTCCCGACCTAGCCATCAAGGCTACCGAAACACTGATGCGTGGGAATCGCACCTTGCTTTACCTCTCGAGGGATCTCGCGAGGCTTACAACCCCCACCAGGCAGTGTACCTGATCGTTGTAGTATAGTATAGTGACAAGTACCGGGGGATTGATCGTTCAGCTAGGAATAGTGTCGTTAGGATTGAAATTAATCTAACTAGGTCTAAAGGTGAAGGATGATTCTTTTTGTATTTTTATATTTTATGAAAAGCAAGTAAAAATCTCGGGTTTTGGAAGAAGGGGCGGAATTAGTTGCTAATCAACTAACCCAAAAGCTACTATTTAAACTAATTAACAAGAAAACTAAGCTAAGGTTCTACAAGATAAGTGAAGCATGTCTACCCATGATATGTTACTCCTTGCTAGCTATCCAATCCTACCTATTGAATTGTAACCTTGTTTTAATTGACGGGTTGTATTCCTTAATACCATTCGTGGGGTGGCATACATAACTCCCCAACTCTATGAGCTCTTATCTCCTCCTACACCATGACCCAGCACAACTATAGGGATTGTAAACAGTGGCTCATGCATTAAATATAACCAATAAAGACCTAGTACGCCTCGGTTCATGTTTCTTAAGACGTTCAAGCATGTTACCATATGGAGATCTGCCAGTTTTCTTAAGCCTAACATATAAATCATTCAATCAAAACAAGAATCAATAGGAAACAAGAATTATAAACTAAACCAACTAGATCTATTGAAGTTGTCACACCTTAATTGATGGAGATAGACACAACATCAACAAGAAATCAATGAGATCTAATCAATTATATACAAGTTTCACATAATCATAAGTAGACACAAGGTGAATTAGCAAATCATAATCAAAGAAGGACAATCAACAAGAATAATGAAAGACATAGTTGAGATAGAATCATCAAACCAATACATGATGTTTATGGAGTGATTGAAACCCTCTAAGTTGCTGGAAAAACACCCACCTAAACCCAGGAATCGACCTTAGGGTTTAGGGCTTACAAAAAGTGAAGTTATGATGTTATATTTATAGCCTAAATTCTGCCCGGCCCGGTCGTGACGGCGTCACCTCTTTACTCTTGACGCCGTCAAGAAGCCTTTTTCACCAAGTTGTAGATCTTTTCGTCCTCTTCGTTTCCTTTTTTGAATCGCCTCAATCCGAGTTCGTATGCAAAAGTTATGACCAAAACGGTGTCAGCTACTCCGCGCGCAAGTTTTGACAAATTTACACGTGACGGCCTTGGTGACGCCGTCACCACCTACGGTATTTTATTCTTGATTTCTTGACGCCGTCAAGAGTAATTCTTGACACCTTCATGCACTGTTCACAGCATAGAATTTTGAGACTTTGCCGTTTTCTTCACTTTTATGCTCCAAAAACGTCCAAAATGGCTTCTTTTCCAGGATTCACTCTCCAAACACCTAAAATCACAAAAGGAACGATTTAGGGCAATATTTGATCAAATAAATTCGGATTCGGGCTTAAATGACCCCCTAAAAACGGATCATTTTTCGCCTCATCATATACCCTTACACTTGAGATTTGCTTGTCCTCAAGCAAATGAGCTTTTATTCTACTCAAAAGACAAGTTAGGGGTCATTTAACACTAATATAAAAGTAATTACAACAAATAATCGTTCCACTAAAGACCAATAGACAAGCACGGAGGTCATACACAAGCACCTCACAAATAGTGTTTAGATACTCACATCTCTCGGGTGTAATAAAGTAATATAACATTATGGAAATGGAAGATATCTCTCACTACCTGTCATAGCAAAATAGATTACCATAGGCTTGGGAAAGGATCAAACCTCCACCACATGGCGTAAGCACCTAGGATAAACTATCAAAGAGGTCTTTTAAAGGGTTATAACGTTAGGTGTAGGGATATGAATTACACGGTTTTGTTGGATAAAGGAAGTTTTACTGGTGGAGAGTTAACAATCTCAGTTAATTACATGTACAAGATGGCGTTGCTAAGCCAAGACTAGACTCGACTTAAGCTAATAAATGAAAAATAACTAAAAACATAAAATGAACATAGAATGAAAACGGGATGGTAGTCCGTATGTTTTTTTTTTTTCTCTTTCTTTTCTATTTTTTTTTTTTTTTTTTCTATTTTTTTTTCTTTTTCTTGATTTTTTCGATTTTTTTTTTTTTTTTTTTTTTTTTTTTTTTTTTTTCATACACTCTTACCCTACCATCCAAAATAATACATCATAGGGGTTTGAGCATTCCCCTTACACTTGAATCTTTACATACTTTACATTAAACTATTCTAATGACTCGAATTAAGAAAATCAAAACACTTGGAGCACTTTTAAGATTAACGTACATATGGGGGTAATAAGTGTTGTTCTTCCCCATTACTCCATAAAATAAGTACTTACCCATGAGTCCCAATCGTCCCAAAACAATATGTACAAGGATATGACTCGACTTAGCAACCATGTAATCAGTTAGAAAGTTAACTTAGGGTTTAACACATAACAATAATGCACTAAAAATGAGCGCATACACGGAAGGCTAAGGCGATTTGGGTGTACATTTAAGTGGGGTGTAACAAATTCTTCCTTTAAGTAAAATGCTTAAAGTTAGAAACGAAAAGATAGGCTCGGAGGGGTGTACTAGGGGTATCGTGTACTAAAAATGAGTACAACGCTAAGGGTGTGGGAAAAATTAGTTGACTTAACTAGCCAAGTAATATGACTTAAATGGTCAAGTAATCGTAATACGGGTTTAACACAAGGGTGATCCTAATGCCTCTTATCATGTAGTAAATCCTACCACACGAATGTAGTCTCACTAGCGGTCTCGGGATGCATCACTAACGCAAGTTCTAGAATCTAAATGCTACCGGTACACTCATAAGCACCAATAATAAATGCTTTTCCTATCAAATCTAAAGGCGAACCTCACATTTTTGGGTGGAAAATTTTTCTGAATATACGGTTATGTGCTAGTCATACAACCTCCTATCCATGAGACGCTTGCTATGGCTAAAGTTTCACTCCTAAATGTTGTAAAAAATTTTAAATTTGGCGCTAAAATTACACTAACAAGTATTTCTCATAGTTTTATAACTCATCTACTATCAAACAAAACAAACTCAAGCGAAAGTGCATATGTAAGGCATCATCTTTTTACCCTCCCCTTACACTTAAGATGAACATTGTCCCCAATGTTCAAGTAAAGAATGTAAAAGTTAAGAGGTAAAGACAATGAAATCAAATACTCCCCTGATTCGCTCGGTATGGATTATAGGTTGGCCAGGTTAAATCTTCCTCCAAGAAAACGAACAATCAAAGCTTCCCTTCCAGAATATAAATCATCTTCTTGTCACAAATAACCTGTAAATCCTGACAAAACAACTACAAAAACCCAAAGCATCAAGCCGAACAAAGATAACTCACAACTAGATGTAATTCCAGACTTAGGAATAAAAACAAAACAATTAAAGATATAATGCTTGTGGAATGAATGTTTGCAGATTTCCTGGAGATTATAAAACTTAATAATTCACAAAAACCATAAGACTCCGTTAGAAAAACAAAACTGGTAAAATTTCCAGATTTTTACACGTGACGCCGTCAAGAGTAAACTCGTGACGCCGTCAGAAGTGACCTGCAGAAATTCTTATGTTAAGTTTTCGGAAAATTTCTGGAAAAACTTCGTCCTACTTCCTGGAAAATCCTGCAAAACATCATTACGACTCGATACAAGCATTTGACTCTAACAAGTACTAATACACATGTCCATTTAATATTGTTGTGGTTCATGCTCAATTTCGTTCTTATAAACAAATTTGGATCTCCCTTACACTTATCTTTTGCAAAATACCTTTATATGCAATTAAGACGAAGTTAAAAACAAAATAAAGCATTTTCACAATTTACTTTGAAACATGAGCCACAAACAATAAAAATAAAACATGCATACGGAAACAAATAAAATCAAACAAACAAACAAACAAACAAATAAAAACACACAAAACATGGGTTGCCTCCCAAGAAGCGCTTGTTTTTGTTCGAGTCACGAGCCTGACTCTACCCTTATTTAATGGAAATAGGGGATGTTCTCCCTACACTTAGGATTAAGTGTGGGTGAAAGTAGCGATACACACCCTTAGGGTGTGAATATGCCACGTGAGGTGAAGGGGGTGAGTGAATGGCTTCCTTCATCCTAAAACTACCCGGATAATATTGGTTGATGGGTGGGTTGGTTCCTCTTTTGTCTCCTAGAAATAAATCTAAGGATGGGAAGTTGTGTAAAGGTTGAGGTTCCGGTTCATCAACACTAGGAAATTCCCTAGAACTAGGAGTAAGGTTATCACTACAGGTGTTCAAACCTATATCCTCAAGTGGTGCCTGGTCCAAGGGTTCTACCTCCATAGGAATTCCTAAAGTTTCTTCTACTTCTTCCGGGTAAGTCACGGGCAGTGTATGTGCCTCAAATGATGGTTGAGTATTTTGTGGGCTTATGTTGTTCACCTCATCATTCCATGTGTCAGGATCTAGCCCTAACATTCTCCCAAGTATCTCACGTGCTTCTCTAGGCATCTCAACTTCTATGTCCGAATCATAAGGATCATCTTCAATATTCTTACTACTATATACAAATTGCCCAAGAGATTCATCATCTGTTTCTTGAGATTCATCATCATCGATCATAGGACCTAGGTCTTTTTGATCAATGTGGTCATGCTCGGCTAAATCCTCCTCAATTGTTTTCTTAGGAAGTGATAATAGCAAACCTAGTGCTTCATCCAACTTATGATTTGTTGCAATGGCTCTCTCCATAATTCCATGGCAAACTAGGTCGCATTTCCTATTGGCCTCACTAAAACTAGATCTTAAATATGGAGGTTGTTCATAAGAATCTATCCTAGGTGAAGGCTCATATGATTCATAGGTGTCTCTAAATGAGGTATTTTGAACTCTTTGGTGTGTTATCCACTCAATCCTATCTTGTAATCTTAGAAGTCTAAGTTTCAAGTCCATTTGAAGCAAATTACAAACAAAATCACAAAGAAAAGATAGACTACGAGAAAGCTACAAAATAAAAAGAAAAAATCTTACTTGATAGGAATCTAATGAGTAGACCTAATAAAAATCAAATTCAACCTAAACAATAACTATTCCCCGGGCTGCGGCGCCAAAAACTTGATGCGTGGGAATCGCACCTTGCTTTACCTCTCGAGGGATCTCGCGAGGCTTACAACCCCCACCAGGCAGTGTACCTGATCGTTGTAGTATAGTATAGTGACAAGTACCGGGGGATTGATCGTTCAGCTAGGAATAGTGTCGTTAGGATTGAAATTAATCTAACTAGGTCTAAAGGTGAAGGATGATTCTTTTTGTATTTTTATATTTTATGAAAAGCAAGTAAAAATCTCGGGTTTTGGAAGAAGGGGCGGAATTAGTTGCTAATCAACTAACCCAAAAGCTACTATTTAAACTAATTAACAAGAAAACTAAGCTAAGGTTCTACAAGATAAGTGAAGCATGTCTACCCATGATATGTTACTCCTTGCTAGCTATCCAATCCTACCTATTGAATTGTAACCTTGTTTTAATTGACGGGTTGTATTCCTTAATACCATTCGTGGGGTGGCATACATAACTCCCCAACTCTATGAGCTCTTATCTCCTCCTACACCATGACCCAGCACAACTATAGGGATTGTAAACAGTGGCTCATGCATTAAATATAACCAATAAAGACCTAGTACGCCTCGGTTCATGTTTCTTAAGACGTTCAAGCATGTTACCATATGGAGATCTGCCAGTTTTCTTAAGCCTAACATATAAATCATTCAATCAAAACAAGAATCAATAGGAAACAAGAATTATAAACTAAACCAACTAGATCTATTGAAGTTGTCACACCTTAATTGATGGAGATAGACACAACATCAACAAGAAATCAATGAGATCTAATCAATTATATACAAGTTTCACATAATCATAAGTAGACACAAGGTGAATTAGCAAATCATAATCAAAGAAGGACAATCAACAAGAATAATGAAAGACATAGTTGAGATAGAATCATCAAACCAATACATGATGTTTATGGAGTGATTGAAACCCTCTAAGTTGCTGGAAAAACACCCACCTAAACCCAGGAATCGACCTTAGGGTTTAGGGTTTACAAAAAGTGAAGTTATGATGTTATATTTATAGCCTAAATTCTGCCCGGCCCGGTCGTGACGGCGTCACCTCTTTACTCTTGACGCCGTCAAGAAGCCTTTTTCACCAAGTTTTAGATCTTTTCGTCCTCTTCGTTTCCTTTTTTGAATCGCCTCAATCCGAGTTCGTATGCAAAAGTTATGACCAAAACGGTGTCAGCTACTCCGCGCGCAAGTTTTGACAAATTTACACGTGACGGCCTTGGTGACGGCCTTGGTGACGCCGTCACCACCTACGGTATTTTATTCTTGATTTCTTGACGCCGTCAAGAGTAATTCTTGACACCTTCATGCACTGTTCACAGCATAGAATTTTGAGACTTTGCCGTTTTCTTCACTTTTATGCTCCAAAAACGTCCAAAATGGCTTCTTTTCCAGGATTCACTCTCCAAACACCTAAAATCACAAAAGGAACGATTTAGGGCAATATTTGATCAAATAAATTCGGATTCGGGCTTAAATGACCCCCTAAAAACGGATCATTTTTCGCCTCATCAAACACCATTGAGCTCACCGGAGCCAATGTGACCCCCTTGCGATCCGACACCATCCGGTTGGTGCAAAGCGGATGTGCATTCCATGGACTTCGTTCTGAAGATCCAAACCAACATCTTAAGGACTTTCTCAAAATCGTAGGTTCCATAGACCTAGATGTTGCAACTAGAGAGACTACCCGTTTACGCCTATTCCAATTCTCTCTACGGGATCAAGCTAGTCAATGGCTTGAGCGTTTACCCGCGGGATCCATCACCACATGGGACAATCTCGCCAATCGCTTCCTCACCCAATTCTTTCCTCCGGAAAAGACTGCAATGCTTAGAAGGGACATTTTGATGTTTGAGCAACAGCGGGGTGAAACTTTCTACGAGGCTTGGGCCCGTTTTAAGGATCTCCTCCACAAGATCCCTCATCATGGCATAAACCTTTGGTTATTAGTCCAGATTTTCTACGACCATGTTGACTATCACACTAAGCGCACCATCGACAGGGCCGCGGGAGGTAAATTGCGTGATAAGAACGCCGAGGAGTCTTGGGCAATTATCGAAGAGCTCGCTGTTGATAATCATGAGATATGGGAATTTAAACATACGATATAAGCGGCCATCAATGTAGTCTCGACATCTGGAGGAACCACCGAAATCCCCGATGAACTCCTATGCAAACTTGAGGCAAAAGTTGACTATTTTGAGGAAAGGCAAAGGCGACCTTTGAGTCCTAGACGGGCTACTGTCAATTCTGTCTCAAAAACAACTTCGGCACCATTATCTGAATCACCCTCTAGGGAAAACGCCGAGACTTTTCAGAACTATGCCCCACCTTGTTCCCCTCCCAAGGAACTTAGCTCGGAGTTTGAGGCTAGGATGAGGGAATATATGGCAACTCACTCAGATCGGCTTGCTAGATTCGAAGAAGCAGTTTATAAGCAAAAAGAGGAAATGCAGGAGAAAATGAATGAGATGTTGAGTCTATTGGAGGAGTATGGCAACCAGAGAACCCCCGAACGAATGCTACTAAGGAAAGAAAGCGCCACTCCCACCACCCAATTTGTTAACTCCATCACCATTGTCCAAAAAGATAACGAGAAGGTAGAAACTCCTGCTAAACAGACCTTAGAAAAACCACCAGAATCTCAACCTTTGAGTTACTACCTGAAGCATGATATAAACAAAAACACCATAACAAATTGGATTAAAGGTGATGGGCGTAACCAATCCTCCGGACAGGTTCCTGAGAAAGGGGAAGAAGAGGAAGATGAGTATGATACGCTTCCTGGAGGATCGGTATTCGAGAGGTTATTGGTACAGAGAGTGGCTACTAAGCAGGTAGCATGTGGGAACTTTGAAATACCAACAAGCATCGGGGACTTGAAACATCTTAGTGCTTTCGCCGACCAAGGATCGGAAGTAAATCTTATGCCCCTGACTATTTACGTCCAACTAACGTCAAAAATGCCAACCCCTACTCGTGTTAGGTTATCTCTCGTTGGACACTCGTACGTATATCCCCTAGGAATCGCAGAAGATGTGTTAGTTAATGTCGCTGGATTCATGTACCCCGTTGATTTTATGATCATCGATGATAGAGGGGATGGATGCATGCCAATAATCCTTGGGTCACCATTCCTCACCACCGCTAAGGCTGTCATTAAGTATGACGGTAGAAAGATCGAGCTTAAATCTGGAAAAAGAAAGATTAGCTTCCCCATGACCTCACAAAGTAAGCATGAGGATTTGAGTTGGAGAAAGGTCAAAAACAACATTGACACGACACCCATTTGTGTTCAGAATAAAATTCTTGCATGGGAGGCAAGAATCAAAAGCTATAAGGAAGCCAAAAATGAGAGAAGCAAAAACAATAAGGTTCAGGTCGAATTCGAATATACTCAACCCATAGATAATCATGTACCATTTGAGGAAGGAAACTTGGTACTCTTAAGACACTTGGAAACAACAATACCACCCGATAAACCAAGTCCTTGGTGGTATGGGCCATTCACAATCGAAGGTGTGAGCCAAGATGGGGTAGCTAACTTGAGAAACAAATTAGGTGGGAAGGTGATTGCGAGTATCGACAGATTGAGGCAATACCACCATAACAGTAATGATCGCAACTATACGGGGTATATCATTTCAAATGATGAGATCACGTAGTAACCCATGACCTTGAGTCTAGCTACAAGACTCGTAAATAAAGAAAAGCGCTTCTTGGGAGGCAACCCATGTTTTGTGTGATTTTATTTGTTTGATTGTTATTTGCTTCCGTATGCATGTTTAGTTTTTATTGTTGGTTGATCATGTTTCTCAATTAAAATGTGGAAATACTTTACTTTGTTGTTTGGCCTAGTCTTAACTCCACCTAGAAGTATTTTTGCAAAAGATAAGTGTAAGGGGAAACCCCAAATATGTTTTTAAGAAACAAACCGATCATGATTCTCCACAATATTAAATGAACATGTATATTCGTATTTGTTAGAGTCAAATGCTTGTATTGAGTCATAATGAAGTTTTGCAGGATTTTCCAGGAAGTAGGACCAAGTTTTTCCAGAAATTTTCCGGAAACTTAACATAAGAATTTCTGCAGGTCCATTCTGACGGCGTCAGAGTTTTACTCTTGACGGCGTCAGGAGTTAAAATCTGGAAATTTTACCGGTTTTGTTTTTCTAACGGAGTCTTATGGTTTTTGTGAATTATTAAGTTTTATAATCTCCAGGAGATCTGCAAACTTCATTCCACAAGCATTATATCTTACTTTGTTTTCTAGGATTTAGAAACTTATATAGGATGCCGCCGATTTTACGCGAGGTTGTCTTGTCTATTTTGTCAGGTTTTACAGGTTATGTATGACAAGAAGATGATTTATATTCTGGAAGGGAAGCTTTGATTGTTCATTTTCTTGGAGGAAGATCTAATCTGGCCAACCTATAATCCATACCGAGCGAATCAGGGGAGTATTTGATTTCATTCTCTTTACTTTTTCACTTTTACATTCTTTACTTGAACATTGGGGACAATGTTCATCTTAAGTGTAAGGGGAGGGTAAAAAGATGATACCTTACATATGCACTTTCGCTTGAGTTTGTTTTGTTTGATGGTAGATGTGTAATAAAACTATGAGAAATACTTGTTAGTGCAATTTTAGCGCCAACTTTAAATTTTTTTACAACATTTAGGAGTGAAACTTTAGCCATAGCAAGCGTCTCATGGATAGGAGATTGTATGACTAGCACATAACCGTATATTCAGAAAAATTTTCCACCCAAATATGTGAGGTTCGCCTTTAGATTTGATAAGAAAAGCATTCACTATTAGTGCTTATGAGTGTACCGGTAGTATTTAGATTCTAGAACTTGTGATAGCGATGCATCCCGAGACCGCTAGTGAGACTACATTCTTGTAGTTAGGATTTACTACATGATAAGAGGCATTAGGATAACCCTTGTTCTACACCTGTAATATAATTACATTGACTTCATAGGTCAAGTAATTCTCCCACACCTTTGCGTTGTACTCATTTTTAGTACACGAAACCCCTAGTACACCCCTCCGAGCCTATCTTTTCGTTTCTAACTTTAAGCATTTTACTTAAAGGTAGAATTTGTTTACAATCCACTCCAAATGTGCAACCAAATCGCCTTAGCCTTCCTTGTATGCACTCTTCTTTAGTGCATTATTGTTAATTGTTTAAACCCTTTGTTAGTTGTCTAATTGATTACATGGTTGCTAAGTCGAGTCATATCTTGTACATATTGTTTTGGGACGATTGGGACTCATGGGTAAAGTACTTGTGTTATGGAGTAATGGGGATGATGTCAATTATTACCCCCATATGTGCGTTAATATTTAAAAGTACTCCAAGTGTTTTGATTATCTTGATTCGAGTCATTAGAATAGTTGATTGTAAAGTATGTAAAAGCTCAAGTGTAGGGAGGAAACGAGCTCCCTTTGATGTATTGTTTTGGATGGTAGAGTAAGAGTGTATGCAAAAAAAAAAAAAAAAAAAAAAATCGAAAAAAAAGAAAGAAAAAAAAATAGAAAAAGAAAAGAGAAAAACATACGGGCTACCATCCGTTTCTTTTATTTATGTTTAAGTCAAATAGTGTCTTGAAAATCCAATAAGAGTTGTGGTTAGTTTAAGTTGAGTCGAGTCTTGGCTTAGCAACGCCTCATTGTACATGTAGTTAACTAAGACAATTGACTTGCCACCAGTAAAATATCCGTTTATCCAACAAAACCGTGTTTTCCATATCCCATACACCTAACATTATAACCCTTTAAAAGACCTCTTTGATAGTCTATCATAGGTGCTTACGCCAAGTGGTGGAAGTTTGATCCTTTCCCAAGCCTATGGTAATCTATTTGCTATGACAGGTAGAGAGTGATATTTCTCCATTTCCAATTATGACATATAAATTTTCAACACCCGAGAGATGAGAGTATCCAAATACTTAATGTGAGGTGCTAGTGTATAATTTCCGTGCTTGTTTTGACTAAGATGGAACGATCATTTGTTGTAATTACTTTTATATTAGTGTTAAATGACCCCTAACTTATATTTTGATTGGTGGAAAAGCTCATTTGCTTGAGGACAAGCAAATCCCAAGTGTAGGGATATATGATGAGGCGAAAAATGATCCATTTTTAGGGGGTCATTTAAGCCCGAATTCGAATTTATTTGATCAAATATTACCCTAAATCATTCCTTTTGTGATTTTAGGTACTTTGTGAGTGAATTCTGGAAAAGGAAGCATTTTGGACGTTTTTGGAGCATAAAAGTGAAGAAAACGACAAAGTCTTAATTTTCCTTGCTGGGAACAGTACCTGACGGCGTCAAGAGTATTTTCGTGACGGCGTCAAGAGTAAAAGTGGTGACGGTCCAGTAAGTTTATGACGGCGTCAAGCTAGGCCGTCACGTGTACCTGAAGGCGTCACCAAGGCCGTCACGTGTAAACTTGTCAAAACTTGCGCGCGGAGTAGCTGATATTGTTTTGGTCATAACTTTTGCATACGAACTCGGATTTTGGTGATTCAAAAGCCCACGCGAAGAGGACGAAGAGATCTACAATTTGGTGAAAAAATGGTCTTGACGGCATCAAGAGCAACGGGCTGACGCCGTCAAGAAGGGCCGACAGAAAACATGCCTATAAATATAACATCATAACTTCACTTTTTGTAAGCCCTAAACCCTAAGGTCGATTTCTGGGTTTAGGTGGGTGTTTTTCCAGCAACTTAGAGGGTTTCAATCACTCCATAAACATCATGTATTGGTTTGATGATTCTATCTTAATTATGTTTTCCATTATCATTGTTGTTTGTTCTTCTTTGTTGATGATTTGCTAATTCACCTTGTGTCTACTTATGATTATGTGAAACTTGTATATAATTGATTATATCTCATTGATTTCTTGTTGATGTTGTGTCTATCTCCATCAATTAAGGCGTGACAACTTCAATAGATCTAGTTGGTTTAGTTTATAATCCTTGTTTCCTATTGATTCTTGTTTTGATTGAATGATTTATATGTTAGGCTTAAGAAAACTGGCAGATCTCCAAATGGTAACATGCTTGAACGTCTTAGGAAACATGAACCTATTGCACTAAGGTCTTTATTGGTTGTATTTAATGCATGAGCCACTGTTTACAATCCCTATGGTTGTGCTGGGCATGGTATAGGAGGAGATAAGAGCTCATAGAATTGGGGAGTTATGTGCGATACCCCATGAATGGTATTAAGGAATACAACCCGTCAATTAAAATAAGGTTACAATTCAATAGGTAGGATTGGATAGCTAGCAAGGAGTAACATATCATGGGTAGACATGCTTCACTTATCTTGTAGAACCTTAGTTTATTTTATTGTTTATTAGTTTAATTAGTAGCTTTTGGGTTAGTTGATTAGCAACTAATTCCGCCCACTCTCCCAATACCCGAGATTTTTACTTGCTTTTCATAAAATATAAAAACATAAAAAGAATCATCCTTCACCTTTAGACCTAGTTAGATTAATTTCAATCCTAACGACACTATTCCTAGCTGAACGATCAATCCCCCGGTACTTGTCACTATACTATACTACAACGATCAAGTACACTGCCTGGTGGGGGTTGTAAGCTTCTCGAGATCCCTCGAGAGGTAAAGCCTGTTGCGATTCCCACGCATCAAGTATTTTGGTTGGCTTGCTAGTAATAAGCAAGTGATGCTTGAACCGGTTAAGGTCAAGTGCATATTCCTGGGATACCATAAAGGTATAATGGGTAATAAGCTTTGGATGTTTGATGACGTTACTTCAAAGGTAGTGCTTTACAGGAATATGGGTTTCAATGAGAGTGGGGAATACAAGAAAACTTTCATTGGTTCTGGTGTAGGTACAAGTTCAGTGCATGTGTTGCAGGGAGTTGAGTTTGAGGTGGAACCGCTTGGGGATCATACATTTGAGGTGGAACCTCAGGGGAATGTCGGTCAGGTAGTTGGTTCACATGAAGTACAAACTCAGGATTTGATAGACTATCATTTAGCACGTGATAGGGAGCAACACTCAGCACAGGAACTATACAGGTATAAAGAAAATAGTAATGAGACTGCTTTTGTAGTTGCTGTAGTGGAGAATATATACGCACACGAGTCATTGACTTTCAATAATATAGTTGCTTGTGAGGTAATTTCCAAGTGGAAGACTGGATTGAAAGAAGAAATGGATACTCGGTCAAATGTGTGTGTGCTCAGCAACGGTTGTAGGAAAAGTAGTGACGACAACCACAACTATTACTGGGAGTATACACTAGGTATGCTCATACATCTATTTCTCTATATAGATTGTATAGTTTTCTTGCGGATGCAAGGCTGAGATCAGGTTACCAAGGGTTTGCTGGATAAAGCAAAAGGAAATATACTTGGTATGGAGATCATCAGGGATCAGAGTGGTAATACTCTGAGGGGGTCACAGTCCAGGGTTCACAACGGGAAGTTGGTACAGACTTTGTTGGAGGGACACTCCATACTATTTTTTGAGGGTAGTCTATCAGTGGACTATGATGTGGAAAAGAATGGTAAGTGGTCATATAAATATGGGGTTAGAAGCCAGGAGTATCAGATGGTCTGCACGAGACCTGACATAGCATCTGTAGATGTGGGTATGTTAGATAGGTTCGATCGTGGATTACAGATAAACGTACAGGTTTTGTGGATTTTGACTACGCTATGGGTAGATCGATCACTGTCATGGGTAGATCAATCACAAGGTATGGGTTTATGATACAAGGATGTGCATGAAGCTTGGAAGCTATAATGTTGTACATGAAGGCTTTGTCAACAATTGAAGCGACATATATGACACTTACGGAGGCAGCAAAGGAGGCTATTTGGCTAAAGGGATTCTTTACAGAGTCAGGATTTGAGCCAAGGTTAGTAGCGGGTATTGCTACTAGAGCCTTGATAAAGGCGGTCCCCGGTTCGAGGTTCCAGCACTAGTTGAAGCTGCTGTGTGTCGAATATTTCTAATATGATACTAAGGTGGAAATAGAAGGAATTTTTTTCCCTACCTAACGGTAACATTTGTCTCCCCAACGTCTCTTTCTTCCCAAATGTAACGGTCACAAGAACTCCAAACAGTTGAATCATTCTTTGCCGCCCAACCCATGCCTCTGCTCATACTGCCTAGGTAGCGACGGTGTTTACCGCCGGTATGGAGCCAAACCGCTCCCATACCGTGCCCATTGCCACCACCCTTAACAAACTTCAAAAAAGTATTTTGTACGGTACACGTAATTTTAGTCCGCATGTTGTAACATGTAAATTTCATATGATTAAATTAAGAGCATTGCTATACACTTTTACCTTATTTGAGCAATAGGTATGGTAATGTAACTCCACGTTAAACCATAACTTTCATGCGTTAAAGGGTGCGTTAACACACCGAAGTTCGGCGTTAACGCAACACGTTAAGTGCTTAACGCAACGTTTAAAGTGCATCGTTTCAAAAAAAAGTTAAAAAAAAGTGCATTGTTGAATAGAAAAAATCCACTTTGACCCCTTACAACAGCACAACTAGCCGTTATTTTAAAAAAATAATAATAAAATCACCTTGCCCCCTAATGTATACAAACGGATAGTTTCTTAAAAAAAATAAAAAATAAGATAAAAAAATAAAAAAAATAATTTCAAAACCATTTTACAACCAATATGAATTCCCCCTTTTTTTTGAACGGACTATGAATACCTATTTGACACACCATTTTTTTTCACACTTTCACAACTCAAATTCAAAATTATATACTTCTTCTCTAACAAAAAAAAAATAAATAAATAAAAACTTGTTCATTCACAATGGATCCGAATCAAAGTCACGAAGAACAAAGGAACTGGTCCGATGTAGATGATGAAACTCACATTAAGTTTATGATAGCCGCGTATGAATATCAGAAACATAGCAGCAGCTCAACAACGCTTCACCCTTAACGTGATCTACCGTTAACGTGAGATTGCCGAAGAACGTTTGCAAAATCACTACTTTTATCAAGGGTGTAAGTATATGAACCGGAATTTTCGAAGAAGACTTCGTATGAGCCGGAAACTATTTCTACAAATAGTCGAAGGTATTGAATCTTATACTTCCGATCCTCTTCCAGATCATTTTAAATTCTTTGCGCAAGCACCCGATTGTACGGGTCGAATGAGTATAAGTGTTCTTATGACCACATCTGCCATACGCCAATTGGCATACGACAACTCACCCGATGCATTTGATGAGTATTTGCAAATGGGTGAGCATACTTCACGTGATTGTCTTGATAATTTTAACAAGTGCATTATAGATTTGTTTATGCCGGAGTATTTAAGAAAACCAACATGGTCCAACGTTCAAAGTATTTACGAAAAACATGAGCGTGAACATAGTTTTTCGGGAATGCTTGGTAGCATTGATTGCATGCATTGGGAGTGGAAAAATTGTCCGGTTGCTTGGCAAGTGCAATTTGGAAGGGGTGATAAAAAATACCCAACAATAATGCTTGAAGTTGTTGCTTCGCAAGATTTATGAATTTGGCATGCATTTTTCGGGATGGCGGGGGCGAATAACGATATTAATGTTTTAGATAACTCTCTGTTATTCGATGACATTCTTGCTAACGAAGCCCCAAGAGCACCTTATACAGTAAATGGAACAAAGTATGAAAGGGGATATTACTTAGCTGAGGGAATTTACCCACAGTTGGCAACTTTCGTCAAATCCTTCTTGGCAACAACTGACGAGAAACATGGTTATTTTAAAAGGAATCAAGAAAGTGCACGAAAGGATGTCGAGTGTGCTTTTGGTGTGCTTCAAGGACGTTGAGTATACTACAACAACCGGCGAAATGTCAAGATACGTAGAATCATGCATTCTTGCATTATTTGCATAACATGATTTTAAAAGATCAAAAGTTTACACTACGTGAGTATAGCGAAATGTGGGTGGATCCGACATCACGTATGAGACAAGAAATGTGGGTCGACAGATGTGATACCCAACGTCACATAGCAAGAGAACTACACGATCAAGAAACGCATACTCAACTCCAACAAGACCTTATTGAACATATTTGGTAAAAACGTCTTCAACGACAACAACAACAACAACAACAACAACAACAACAAGATTCCGAAGATGATGCATAAGTATTTTTAATTCTATGTTTTTTAATTTCATATATTTCGTATTTTAATATGTTTTTGGTTTTTTATATTTGGTATTGTAATATGTTTTTAGAATATTTTTTTTTCGTTGTACTTTTTTTTCATATTGTAATATGTTTTTAGAATTAATGTTATGTATTTTTTACTAAATGAAGTATTTGTTTTAGTTTAATGGTTGAATTTGAAAATATTTGATTTAAATTTGAGTTATAGTGAGTTAAGTTGGGTTATGATAAGGGGTGTTATTTATTTTAGTTAAGTTGAAAATATTAAAGCTGATATGACGTTGACGTGGACTGTGTTATGTTTTAACTCTAAGTTATTATCTCTTGTGCTCTTTTCTTACTTATTCTGCTACCCACATATAAAAATGACAAGTGAATTCCACTTTTTCTCTTTCATTATTTCATCCACTCACTTTTGAAAATGCACCAATTACATTAGTAGGATGATATATAAGAGGAATTTGTAGAAAGATATATCATATTCCCTAAATTAAATTCGTTTATTTTTAAAATGAAGTAATATGAAAACTGTTTGCTTAACTGAATTTATTTATTCTAAGATTAATTAAGTCATATGAAAACTGTTTGTTTAACTGAATCGTGTATAATCTACTTTTCAGATAAAGTATTTTGACCCTTATTGCCTAGGTTACACGAAATCTCTATTCAGATAAGACAATCAAAGTACTATGTTTCTAGGCATAGAATACAAAGCAAAACAAAGAGAATTGTGTGTTTTTTGTGAATATCAAATGAGCCAACAAGGGGCGCTCCCCCTTGACCCTGCAGGGGGCGCAACCCCTTTGACCCATGCATCTTTGTCATGGTCAAAATTATATCAACTCAAACGAGTGTGTACTCCATACTTCCCTTACTCGTATCTTAGCTTAACATAAAATAACGTTGGTCTCTAAAAAATCACAAACAGATAAAACAAAATATAAACATAGTACAACTATATAATCCAATCATTTGTAAATGTGTGCAAATGATAATACTTCCTCCGTCTCAAAACAATTGTCAAGAGACAAAAAACACAAAGTTTAATAAAAGTGGGGTCACTTTATATTTTAACCACTCAAATTGAATATTCCCTCATTATATTATTTAGTTTTTACTAAAAAAGGAAAATGGACAATTTTTTTGAGACATCCATTTAGAAGATATGGACAATTAATTTGAGACTTAGGTAGTATCTAAATAACTAAGGGTTTTTCTAACTTGTACCCTAAGGGCACAAGTTAAGCACACAAAAATTACATAAAAGTACTCAGGGATCCACATAAAAGTAAAGACAAGTGTACTTTTTTGTGAATTCTGATGTCCTTTTTCGTATGTCTTATGGTACTTTTGATATGGGCACATGTTAAAAAAACCCAATAACTAAATGTTATTCTCTATTTATTTTCAATCATTTAAGGTACGAAGTACAAGATAACCATAGTACCTACATCTATTTTTCGAGCAAAAGAATACGCCTAAGGGGGGAGGGAGTGGTCCAAAGTTTACCAAACTTTGCCAAATTGCCACATCATCATCTACCAATCACAACCTTCCAACTCAAACTTTACCAAAGTTTACCAAACTTTACCAAAATGGTGGCGGCGGTCACCAAAGTTTACCAAATCCACATTTTCCACATCACATTTATTTTTAATATATAAAACCATAAAACATTAAAACCTCTACATTAATTTCTACTTTACAAAGAAGAAGCAGCAAACTTAAGACCAAATTACATAGTCCCATATCATCAAACTTAAGACCAAATTACATACATATAAACTGAACCCACAAAGAAGAAGCAGCAACAAAGAAGAAGCAACCACTTTTTTATAAAGAAGAAGAAGCAGCAGCAGCAAAGAAGAAGAAGCAGCAGCAAAGAAGAAGCAGCCACTTTTTTATGAAGAAGAAGAAGCAGTAGCAGCAAAGAAGAAGAAGCAGCAGCAAATGACCGTTTGTGGGCCCAACTTTTCCTTCGGCAAACTTCACCGATTCCACCCTTGCCCGAATTTTGCCGAAGGGCTGGCGGCGGTGTTACCGAAATTTGCCGAGCTTCACCGAGAGTTTGCCGAGCCCACTCCCTCCACTCTAAAAGTTTGTTGAGTGAGGGAAGTTAAGTGGGTCCCACAGATTGCCGACTTTGTAAGGGACACGTGGAAGTAAGGATAGTGACGTGTTGCTTGGGGATTTGGGAAAGTGTGACAAAAGCTCCAAGCAAGTGTTAGGAAAGAGGTTCGGATATTGGTACAACTCGACTCAACTTATTACGTGTCTTTAGTTATCAATAGTTAATTAATTAACTAGTTTAATAATGTAAAGATGATGTGTTGTTTAAGGATTAGTAAAAGTATATTATTAAATTTATTATTTGACACTTGGAACTTTGATTATTCTCAAATTTTAAATTGATGTCATCCTAGACCTCATGAGTGGACTAATACGAAGTTGAGATGTTACTTCGTATTTTGTTTTACAGTTTGAATTAATAATTCGTCTGTGTCATCCATGATGATAAGAATTTTAATGGCCTTATATATGCCTTGAATTATACTACATAAAGTAGCTTACTTGTTAGACGTCTTGATGTTGTTATTTTGAGGTGATGGAAGCTCAATAGATAAAAGGAGTGGCCATAGAAAGAGTTCGAAAACAATAACGGAAATACATACAGAAATACATTGATTTGGACTCGTATATTTAATTTAAAAAAAAAAAAAAAAAAAAAAAAAAAAAAAAAAAAAAACCTTATTTTCTAGTAATCTAGATAAAGAAAACTTCATATCTTTATCCATTTTGAGTTGCTTGGACTAATGTGTTTATTTAGATAAATAGACAATAAAAAATGTTGTATTATCCTACTTGAAATAATTACACATTTGCATATATTTCCTATTTGAGATTACTTTTTTCATACACATAACCTAACTATTACGAGTTATCACTTTATGTTATATATCGCGTTCACTATTAATCATTTTTGGTATAGTGTAGTCTTTACTCTCCATGCCTTTTTACTTCAACATTTCTTGTGGTTCAGAAGATGCCAATAAAACGAAAAAAGATAAAAAATAAATAAATAAATAAATAAATAAATAAAAATAAAAATAAAAAATAAAAAAAATGAAGATAAAAAAAAGGCAGTTAAAGGGCCAAATTTGACCTTGGCCATTAGGGATAAATCTTATATACTAAAAGCTTAAGTAGCCTTATAAATGTAAATGATCATAATAAATGACTCATGAATTGAAAGTGAAATGTGAATGCTTCATGTGTTAGTACATTGATTTAATAGTCATGCATAAGGATAAGTACATAGGAGATGAAGTGTTTGGTGCCATGAATGTATATATTAAACACACAAATTAGTGGTTAATATTTTTATCTTCCGGTCAATGAGTTACAAATATTTTATCAATTATATAATGTGTCAAAAATCACACACAACAAACCACAACTTCCTCCACACCGCGTGCACATTTGGCTACAACTTATTATGGTGGTAAAGTAAGCATCATAACGTCTTTACTTATTTAGTATATTAATTTATATTGTTTCATGTAAATTTCACGTGTATTTTGTATGTGTAACAATGTAGGACATAAAGATGGTGCTTAGGAGGTTTGGTAGTAACATCATCTTCTCTAATGGTTTAAGAGATCCTACACATCGTTGTCTTATCAATTAAGTGAAACATGCACGAACATTTTTACTTTGATCGAAAATGCAATATATTTATTAACTGTATTTAAGTTACTAACGATTAACTATATCTAATTGTTTTTTGTAGCACGTCAAGAATCATTAAAGAAAGAGATCGAGAAGTCACAAAAATTGTATCAAGAACAAACATGCAAAAGGCCAATGAAGAACAACGACAAAGACAACAACAACAACAACAAGAACAACAACAAGAACAACAACAACAAAAACAAGAACAACGTCACGGCCATCGGTGGGATGAATACTTAGCATTCATATTAATTGTACGTTACAAATTAAACATGCAATAATTTATTTCATGTAATACCGATAAACGGGCTAATACTATTGATTCGTTAGCAAGTAAGTTTCTTGAAAATAATGTGACGGCATTCAATTTTTAATCAATAATTATTACTACATTTTGTTGGTGCATTTTAATATTTTTACTCTTAATGTAGTTTTTTGTCTTGCGGTGTGTTAATATCACTATGGAGATTAATTGATTATGTTAATATGATTTTAATTTCATTTGTAGAATGACAAACAAATTTGGCAAAATGAAATTGTTAAATTAGTTATTAAAAGTAGAAAAATTATATGTTGAGATTGATGTTTTCAAATATATTTATATATGCAATATGCTACAAATTAAATATACTGACAATATTGGACCGATTTTCACAACAATAAAAAATATTGAAACTTAAATGGTTTTTGTGGATAAAATAAAGTTCGAGTAACTAAGCGTAGTAATGTGGAGCTACCGTATTTGATATGATAAACCAAAAAGATAATTCATTGTCACAAGTTAGATCTCAAAATATAGAGAATATCCACTTTGTTACGATTTTATATAAGGGTTACATTTATTTTGAAAATACCGTATGCGTTTAACCTCCCTTTGATATTTAGTATGTAACTTATACATATTAAAAAAATTACATGTGAAGAGACTCTTTTAAATGTTGCATCTTGAAAAAAAGTCTCTTCACATATACTCTTTTAATGTCAATAAACTATTTAAATGTGTGTCATGCTTAGAAAATGTGTAATACTATCATAACTTAGATATATAATGACGAAAATAAGTGCCAAAGATTAGGCTATAAACACTTATATACATCCCATGTAATGACGAAAATTAGCGTTGAACAATACATTAATGAACATTTAGATTAAG
>JARVZY010007953.1:0-21089 GCA_030686995.1 Artemisia argyi | reverse complement strand
GTCTTTTAAAAAGGGTTATAACGTGAGGTGTAGGGATATGATAAACTCGGTTTATTTGGATAAAAGCAATCTTTACAGGTGGCGAGTTAATCATCTTGATTAATTACATTTACAATATGGCGTTGCTAAACCAAGACTCGACTCGACTTAAGCTAATCAAAACTAATAAAAACATAAAATAAACATAGAAGGAAACGGGATGGTAGTCCGTATGTTTTTTTTTTCTTTTTCTTTTTCTATATTTTTTTTTCTTTTTCTTGATTTTTTGATTTTTTTTTAATACACTCTTTCCCTACCATCCAAAATAATACATCATAAGGGATTTACATTCCCCTTACACTTGAATTTTTACATACTTTACAATCAACTATTCTAATGACTCGAATTAAGATAATCAAAACACTTGGAGTACTTTTTAAGATTAACGCACATGTGGGGGTAATAATTGACGTCTTCCCCAATACTCCATAACAATAGTACTTTACCCATGAGTCCCAATTGTCCCAAAACAATATGTACAGGATATGACTCGACTTAGCAACCATGTAATCAATTAGACAATTAACTAAGGGTTTAAACATATAACAATAATGCACTAAAGATGAGTGCATACATGGAAGGCTAAGGCGATTTGGGTGTACATTTAGGGTGGATTGTAACAAATTCTTCCTTTAAGTAAAATGCTTAAAGTTAGAAACGAAAAAGATAGGCTCGGAGGGGTGTACTAGGGGTATCGTGTACTAAAAATGAGTACAACGCAAAAGGTGTGGGAAAAATTAATTGACTTATTAGTCAAATAATTATGACATTATTGTAGTGAATCCTACTACACGAATGTAGTCTCACATGTGGTCTCGGGATGCATCACTAACGCAAGTTCTAGAATTTAAATACTACCGATACCCTCATAAGCACCAATAATAAATGCTTTTTCCTAAAGATCTAAAGGTGAACCTCACATATTTGGGGTGGAAAATTTTTGAGTGGTACGGTTTTTGTGCTAGTCATACAACTCCTATCAATGAGGCGCTTATCAAGGTCAAAGTTTCACTCCTAAATGTTGTAAAAAATTTTAAATTTGGCGCTAAAATTGCCCTAACAAGTATTTCTCTTAGTTTTATTACACACCTACTATCAAACAAACAAACTCAAGTGCAATTGCGTTCTCTAAGGTATCATCATTTACCCTCCCCTTACACTTAAGCTGAACATTGTCCCCAATGTTCAATAAAAAGGATGTAAAAGTAATGAAGGTAAAAGAATGCAATATTCCCTTAACCTTTGAGCTACTTCTATGTCGACTTTATACTTGGGTCCTATGGTTAAGCATTCTTTATAATAAAGGCTCCTCTTTTCCCAAACAAAATTCATTCCCTTTTTCTTATCTTCTTCGTTAATGTCCTCAATTGCAATAATAGTATCCTTTTCTAATTGAGAAACATAACGGAATTCTCTCATCTTATTAGGCATCCTATATGTGACCTTATTGGTTTCATTAGAGAATTGGACCGTTCCTTCCAAACGATCATATTTGAACTTGGACTCCTCAACAAATGGCTTTCCTAATACAACATGGGATAAGCGACAATCTATAACACTAGCCAAGTCTTCAACAACCATAAAGTCTACGACATAAGTAAAGTTCCCAACAATGACATGCAAACCTTTAACTCTCCCGACAAAGTTACAAACTCCACCGGGGTATTTGAGATCTCTCCTAGGTTCGAGTCTTGTTTTTACTATATCATTGTAAACACTTGAAGACATAACATTGATTGGGGATTCGAAATCGATGTAAGCTTGATCAATGCATTTATACTCAATCATACATGGTATCTTCACATTCTCAGGGTCACCTCTCTTAATCTTAGGGTCAATCTTAACAAAAGGAGGCCGAGGATTATCAATGAGATTGTTATAGTAAGCGATTTCCTCCATACTGGAATATATATTGAAATAATCATCATCTATATCCTCCTCTTCTTCTTCCTTAACATCTTCTACAATTGCCAAGTCATTGGGTTCTAGTTCCATATCTAAGTCCATGGCTATTGCTAGGTCAGTAAGCGCATAATCAAGCTCAATATCAACCAATCTATTGAGTTCTCTAAGTTCCCTAATCTCATTCTCAATTTGTTCACGCAATGAAGCAACTTCACTAGGTGAAAGGGGTGGATTCACGTTTTCCATAGTGGCCAACGGAATAATCAATGAACTTAATTTACTAACAAAGGCACAAAGAAAAAGATAGACTAAAGAAAACCAATAAAAAATAAAAAATAAAAATCTTACTTAAAAGGAATCTAGCAAGTAGACCTAATAAAAAGAGATTTCAACCTAGACAATAACTATTCCCCGGCAACGGCGCCAAAAACTTGATGCGTGGTTTTGCAACCTTGCAAAAGGTTTTACCTCTCAAGGGATCTCGAGAAGCTTGCAATCCCCACCAGGCAGTGTACCTAACCGATGTAGTATAGTGTAGTGGCAAGTACCGGGGGATTGATCGTTCAACTCAAAGAATAGTGTTCGCTAAGGTTAAAACTTAATTATACTAGGTCTAGAGGTGAGGGATGATTCTTTTTGTATTTTTTAGATTTTATGGAAAGCAAGTAAAAATCTCGGGTTTTGGAATAAGGGGTGGAATTAGTTGCTAGTCAACTAACCCAAATAACTACAAATGCAAAAGAAATAAAATAAAATGACACGAAAATAAATATGGAGAAAAACAATAATAAGAGAAATGTGTTTACTTAGATTTCACTACTCCCTAGCTATCTTTTACTAGTTGATTAGTTTGTTACAATTGCATGGATGACTTGAGTTGAGTTCTTACGCATAAGTTCCTACGCCTAACTTGAGTTTCTACGTAAAAGATTGAATTCTACGCCTAAGACTGGTTTTTACGCATAAGTTCCTACAAGTTAGTGAAATACTTCGACACGGGATATCTTTCAAGCTTGGACAAGTTTGAGAGATCTGTTTGGTTGAAAAACCTTACGCGTAACATTCTTACGCATAAACTCTAAGTTTACGTGTAAAAATCAAAGCTTACGCATAAACATTCTGTTTACGCATAACCTTAATATTTACGCATAACCTAAAAGTTTACGCATAACTTTTCTTACGCGTAAGATTCTAAGTTAACCATAAGATTCAAAGTTAAGCGTAAGATTCACTATTTACGCATAAGATCAGGGTTTACGCATAAGATTATATCTTCAAAGTTGACTTTTGCTACTTAGAATTTGACTTTTGACGACCAAACTTCAAACGACAATAACTTTTGAACCGTAACTTCGTTTTCAGCGAAATACCTGTCAAAACGACCGTGAGACAGAGAAGAAGGACACGTTGAATAAATTTATTTATTCAACCCAAGTTTCGAAGCCTAAAAATGCTCCGGGAAGAAGTTATTGAGGTTTTAAGGTTTTAGATCAAATTTTTAACCATAAAAACTTGCATCAACTTACACTAAACACAACTCCTACTTCGTTGGAACGATCCAAGATCAACTTTATCACACATCAGAAACTAATGGAAAAAGAAATGCAAATGAAGGAGAGAGATTTAAAGAAAAAGTTTACAGTGTTCAAGTCACAGGTTGAGAAGGTTATAAACACATCAGGATATGTGCCAAGGTTCGATGAGGCATTTGAATACTACATCAGAGTCCAATATCATCATTTCAAAGAAAAACTCATCCAATGCCTGAATCAACTTGAAAAGCTACTTAATGAAGAAGAAATTCATACACGTGACTGCAGGGAAGCTCTTAAAGTGATCCAAACTCAGTTCCAAATTATATTTAACCCTTGGATAATGAACCAGTCAGAGTTTATCGATGCATTCTACCCAAGATTTTTTGTAAGCTATTCGACCTTCAGAACTAAATGCATATATGACATGGGTGAACTCAAAAAGATACTTGATGCTGAGGAAGCTGAGTTAAATGAAATTGAGAAGCTGAAACGGGAAAGAGAGCAGATTCAAAAAGATATGCAGTTAAAGGAAAGAGAGCAGTTTGAAAAAGATATGCAATTAAAAGAAATATAGCTAATTGAAAGAGAGATGCAGTTAAAGGAAACAGAGGTGATTGAAAGATAGACAGATAAAGATTTTCAAACAGAAGAGGAAACGGTCAATGAGGGTGAAGCATCTGATGATAGTTTGGTTTTCACGGGAAGTGATTCATCTTCAAAACAGCAGGTTGAAAGCAGCAATCCTAGCTATGATTCAGATACTGATGATACACACAGGAATGAAGCTGTTTGGGATACCGAGGATGATCATATCATACCTTCATTTGACACAGAGATATTAGCTACGGTACAACATTCAAACAATAATGATAATATTGTGTACGATAATGTGTTTGCTCATAATCAGACACATCCTGAGCATCCTGAGTCTATTAGTGGATAGTAATATTACTTTTGCTACTCCAGATATGGATCCTAATAGAGGTGAGCCTGCCCAGGATGGATCTTCTTATGAACAAGATCGTGCTTTATTTGCTTCTTTAATTAATAATTTCAAACATGAACTTGAAAAGTGCAAAGAGGACAATCGCAAAGCTAAGCAAGCGAATGTCTTATTGACAAATGAGCTTGAGAGATTTAAGGAAATGGAAAAAGGTTTTCAAAATGTTACAAAAAGCAAAGCTGAACTTGAAATTCAAATATCAAACCTTAAATCTCAAGCTCAAAAGTTTGAAATGAATGGAAAGTCTGTAAAACCATTTTTAAAAGAAAAAGAAGCACTTGAAGTTGGTTATAGAGAAGCTATTCTTCGTGAAAAACATTCCATTCAAAAACTGGATGAACAAATGGTTCTTAACAATAGAAAGGTTCAAGCGTTTTTAAAAGAGAACAGTGATTTAAAAAGTGAAAATTCAAAGCTTCAGAAAACCACATCAAATTTTGAGATTGTAAACACAAAACTTGAGAATGAAAACCAAGAGTTTTTGAAACGAGCAAACGATCTTGAAAAAAAACTTCAAAAATTGGGACAGACTTCTAAGACTATCAACATGCTGCCTACTAAAGATGAGGAAGTTTATAAACAAACATCTGGAATTGGTTTTGTGAATAGTGCTCATGTGGAAAATGAAAAACCTTGTTTTTTAAACAAAGTGCAAAAGTTGACGCCTATTTTGTATAACGCTGAAGATATGGGAAAAGAATTATCAGCTGATCTTTTGTTTGAGTCTCAAGATATTTTAAAATCTGAAGAGGAAAAACGTTTGAAAGTAAAACAAACGAAAAACCCAATCTCGTACCACGACTTTGTGTATGGTTGTACACAATTGACAGATATACCAAAAGAACCTTTCAAAAGAAAAGACACAAATGTGAAAAGATTTTTCAAAGAAGCTCAACTTGCTATTTATGATGCTAATTTATGGCAAAATAAAGCAAGAAAACAGTTTTGTGATCTTAAACACCACATTGAGCAAACGTTAAAGGTCATTTGGTTTAAGCAAGAAAACATCACATACAACGCTTTCTCTAATCCTCTTTCATCAGATTTACGCCTTAAGATAGAAGTCAAAAAAATTTTGAAAGATGAGATTGAACCTCGTGTGAAAGATATCAACTTATGTTTTGAGTACTTTGAAAAACATCTTGTAACTGAAATGAGAGAAGATCTAAAGTACGTTCACTCTCTTGAAGACGAATTTGATGAAAAATGCTTAATTCTGGACATTCAAAAAGAATTTTTCACAAATCAAATAGAGTCGTTCAAGTCAGCATCTGTCAGCCATGTGTATGAGAAAGTGCATTTTGAACAAACATCTTCTTTGAAATCTGAAAATCTTTATCTCAAAAAGAAAATCACCGAGCTTTCAAAAGAAGCAACTGATGTCAAAGCAGAATTGTGAAAAAGAACTGCTCAGTTTGAGAAAGATCTTGCAAAACTTGAAGCGCAAAGTATCTCTTTCCAACTAAAACTGCAAGAGAAGAATGAGAAAATATTTTCACCAAACTCTTTGACATTGGTGCTTAAAGAAAAAGAAAAGATTTTAGAAGAAACTTGTGATGATGCCAATATCAAGTTTGATTTTGATGAACTTGATACAAAAAATCTTGAATTGGAACATGTTGTGGCATCATTACAAAAAGAAAATGAGCATTTGAAACAGACTTACAAAAACTTGTTTGATTCAATCAAGCGGTCAAGAGTTCAGAATCAAACTTCAAACAAATCTGACTCTCAGATCACAACAAATAGTCTTTTTGAAAAAGAAAATTTTGTGCTTCAAAAGAAAATTGTTGAATTGGAAAAAACGATTGCACAACAAACCAAGGATTTTGATGATTCCAAAAATGATTTCTCAATCGAAATAGACAAATATGAAAAATATTTTGCACATCTTGAAAATCAAAATGCTTCTTTGCAAGAAAAACTGGCATCATCAGATCATCTTTCTCTGCAAAAAGAATACAATGATTTGAGAACGTCATAAAATGCCTTAAATGTAAAGTTTGACGTTCTTAGCCGGTCAAAAGGAAAATCTCAAGTTTCAAACGAGTCTAAACCACAAGTAAGTGTTTCAGAAAAGGTTTACACGGGTGAATCCTCAAAACCATTTTCAAAAAGGGTTTCTCAATTTACCACCTATTCTTTGCAAAAAGGAAGGAAGTTTTCAAAGAGACCAAATTTTTTTGAAACATTTACTCCTCAAAAGGTTTCAAATGCAAGTGCTCATAAAGAAAAGAATCAAGGTTTTCAAACTCCATACTCTCGTTTTACTCCGGTAAAGCCGGTGTGAAAACCAAAGCAAAGCCGTTCAAAACATTTGAAATATTCATACTCTGAAATGCTTCCGCTACAACAAAGGAATGGCTATGCTTTGAAAAATCCTAATTCTGGAAGGTTTCCATTCATCTCAAAAACGAATTTTTGAAATGAAACGCCGAGTTTCAACAATGGATGGAAAACTTCTTCTTCAAGTTTTAAAACTCCAAGAGAGACATCGGGTTTCTCAAACATCTTTCAAAAGCAAAAGAGTTTTAAATCACCATTGATTCTACGAGCTTTATTTCAAAATGAAACACCGGTTTTCAGTCCTCGTTGGAATTCAACTTCTTTGTCTCGGATTGACACAACTTTCAAGTGGATTTCAAAATATGGTAAACCCGTTGGCGCCGTACTTAAATGGGTTCCAAAAGTTGTTTGTCTAATCCAAAAACAATGACTTCTTAGTACTTCTACTAAGGACTCGAACTTCAACATAATAACTTCTTAGTATTTCAGCTAAGGACTCGTTCTTCAAAGAAAGGAAAGTGCTTAAATCAAAACAAAGGTTTTACATATTCTTTGAGCACTTATCCTAAAAACATTATGGCTTATGCACACATAACAATGTATAACCCACGATTTTCAAAGAAAGGACCCTGTTATACATTTTTGTGCGACAATCCTAAAAGATAAGAAGACTTCTCACCAAAAAGCTTATCAAAGTCTTCTTAATTTTTTGAGCAAAATTCTTGAAAAATGTTTCAAAAGGTTTTCAAAACATTTCACGATGTAGCTCAAGATATTACTCCCTCAAATCCTTAAAAGCTTAAATTTACTCAAATTGTTCTACGTTTGAGGGGGAGTAATAAAACGATGTTCCAAAAAACTCATGCTTAAAAGAAACTAATTTGGAATTATCAACATCCGTTTCTCTCATAAGCTATCCAAAAACAAAGGTTTTAATCAATTGGTATAAAAAATACCATGGATATGCCATTTTTTAGGGGGAGAAATGTGATTAAAATGTGATCGTCTTGAATCTCAAATGAGCTCGACTCAGAAAGTACCAATGAATTGACGAAGCTTAAAATGTCAGTAATCAAAAAGACTTGTCCTGGACAGGTAATAATTTAAAGCTAGCTTAACTAGTGATGTAAGCGTGTCTCGAATAGGACTTGCCTAAGTAGAATGTACCGTATCGAGAGACTTTCTTTGGACTTGACCAGGACGGGTAATAATTTCAAGCTAGTCTAATTAGTGATGTAAGCGTGTCTCGAATCGGTCATGTTCACTGAAAATCAATCAATTCAAAAAGTGCGGACTCTACCCAACATGTGCTAATTTATCTTTAATACATTTAAGTACATGTGCAGGGGGAGTATTTATGAAAAAAGCAAAACTCTCGAAGTGTTAACAACAAATATGTTTCATAATCATAAACACTTTGAGAGATTTTTCACAAAATGTTTTATGGCAATGTGATCGATGAACCTAGGATAATCATGGAGTAATAGGGTGATTATGGTTAGGTTTATGTCCAATGATCTACCAGAGCCGGAGGGATCTACCCAAGGACAAATCCAATAGATTAGAATTAGAAGTCCTTAGGTATGATTGAAAAAAAAAAGTAAATGTGAAAGGAGAAAGAAGGGGTTGAAGAATTAAAAAGAAAAGTTATGAAAAAGGGTGAAAAGAAAATAGCCCTCCAAATGTTCAACCTTAGGGCAGAAACCGGGTTAATTCATATGCTACTGGTTGTTACCAAGGTGACACTGGTATTGAAGACAAGACATCATGGACCCAGTGACGCACTGCACTAAACCTTCTTAACCACTCAAGTTCTCTTAAAAGAGCTTGTTTCATTCTCACGGGGAACCGGTGTAATCTATCAACTTATCTCTTAGAGATGGTTGATATTGAAGCAGGAGACCTCTCCCTAGTCTCCGCATAGGAAAACCAAATTATGCACTTAATCGAGTCTAGAGCCATGAGATTCATTAAAAGATCTCTTAGGATACACTTCCTATGAATACACTTGTGTTCACCAAAAAGGACACAAGTTGTAAGAGTCTTTATAAGATCTACAGATCTTGCCTTATCTATCATGATGGTTACTATGTTTCAAAATGGTCTACAGTCGTGGAGTGATCACCAGCGACTCACCCATTCGTTGATCTATTTAGTAGGTCTCGTAAGCTCTCTCTTGGGAGTATCGGAAATGGGAACGGCCTTGGCAAAGGTTAGAGAGAGTTTTCACACTATGGTGTTGACGATCTCTAATTCCAAACCTGTAAGTACCGGATGCTTTATTGCTAACTGTTTTATGCAGGTACTGATGAATGTTCCTTGGAGAAAGACCGTTACCATCACTCAAAAATCCACATGCTCATACCCTGCAAAGCTCTCTTAAAAGATCAAAGTAAAGCAAAGTTCAGAACGTTTCTAAGTCAAAGTCAAAGAATCTACAAACTAAAGAATCAAAGATTAAAGTCAAAGAAAAGAGAACTTCACAAGGATTCAAAGTCAAACAAAGTATGAGCATGTTGGAAAAGATGTAAAGACACCCATATTTGAAGATGTTGATCAAAGGCAAGAAAGATCACAAAGCATGATTGGAACAAAGGAACTAGCAAAACTATTACAAAACAAGACTCAAAGTTCAAAAAGAACAAGCTTCAAAGATCAAATATCAAGGTCACAAACGAGAGATCTCAATGATCACCCTTAGGGGGAGATTGTTAGCATTAGAAGTGTTGATCATTTATGTAATTAAAGGGAGATCTCAATGATCGTCCCTTAGGGGGAGATTGTTAGCATTAAAAGTGACGATCATTATTGAGTCGACAAGTATTGTAATAGTTAAGAATATTGGGCTATGGACTTGGTACTTATTAAGTATATCATGTAAGCCTTTATTAGATAATGTAAACCAAGCCCATTAGACAAATCCCATGGAAATCCCTTTAGGGCATGATGTAACTTAGTATATAAACACCTCAAATGAGTCATTTGAGGTGTGTGCTTGTGTGTGTATTGTGTGTGTTTTCAATAAAAGTTCTCTTCATCTTTACCTCTATTTCTACAAAGTTAACGCCACACATATATTACCAATTCACCATCTTTACTTCATTTACGTGATATATTTGTGTTAAAGTTGATAGATATAAGGTCCTACAGGGTTATATTCCTTAATACCATTCGTAGGGCCGTGTACGATCTTCCCTAACTCTATAAGCTCCTACCTCTTCCTATGTCGAGCCGACAACTAGCTCCTAACATGGCCTCCTTAGTAGTTACTTATGCATTAAATATAACCAATTAATCGTAGTACACATCCAATTCATGTTTCTTAAGACGTTCAAGCATGTTACCAAATGGAAGTCTGCCAGTTTTCTTAAGCCTAACATCGATATCAATCATCCACAGCAATTATAAACAAACAACCAACCAATAATCAATAACTAGGTTTCGTTACATCTAAGCAAACACAAAGAAAACCTAACCTAGCATGTTAAAATGAAGACAAGCATAAGATAGAATCAAACAACACATAGACATATTGATTGATTATTGGAAAACTTATCTTCAATTAAACATGGATGAAACAAGGGTTTAAAACCCTTAGAAGTAAACTGAAATTCGTGCTAGGGTTTCTTCAAAACTATTCCAAAGTTCTCCTCCCTTTTACAAATGAAAAATAGAAAACTATATATAGATTTTTGGGTCTAACGGCGTCACGTTATAGGTCTGACTCCGTCAACTCGCCACCAAAGAAACTATCGTATTGCCTAGATCCAGATCTGACGCCGTCATGTATTATTCTTCTCATGGCCATCAAGAGTAAATTACACGTGACGGCCTAGGTGACGCCGCCACGTGTTAATATTCCAAAACGTACTGGCGCATCTCGTTATAATTAATTATCCACCTCTTTGTCAATGAGTGACAAAGTCACGTGCAATTCCTGACGCCGTCAGGTACAAATTCCAGCTTGATTTGGAGACTTTGCCGTTTTCTTCACTTTTTACTCCTAAAACGTCCAAAATGTTTCCTTTTCCAGATTTCTTCTCCAAAGTACCTAAAATGACAAAAGGAACGATTTAGGGCAATAATTGATCAAATATTCTCGAATTTGAGCTTAAATGGCCCCCTAAAAGCAGTACACTTTTCGCCTTATCAGTTACGGTTATAGGTCTTGTAAATATTGTAAATACTTCCGATTTGTATGTGAGTCGAGGATAGTGTTATGTGTGAGAACTTGGAAGAAGATGAAGATCCAAGAAGTCTTGTAACTAGACTAGTTTACGTATTTTTGTTGTGAGGAGAGTGATGTCCTAGTGTGTAGGTTAGGACTTAGTTGAGTAATTGTGTGAAGGCTTGGATCGGGTGATGATCCAAGTGTGTCTTGTGTGAAGGCTTGGATCGGGAAAGGATTCAAGTGTATCTTTGTGTAAAGGCTTGGATTGGGTGAAGATCCAAGTGTGTCTTAGTGTGAAGGCTTGAATCGGGTGAAGGTTCAAGTGAACGAGAGTGCTCGTTCGTGTGAAGGCTTGGATCGTGTGTTGATCTAAGTGGGACAAGATTGCTTGTTCGTGTGGCCACATAGGCCTTTGTGTAGATTGGTTCTAGCTAGGATTAGAACTCGACATTCCGCTTAGTGTCGTTAGACTTGGTGTTAGCTTGTGTATGGTTTGTTCTGCCATATTGGAGCGTGTTGATTAGTGAAGTAACTCTCGAGTCTGGTACTCGGGGAGTGGAGTAGGACGAAGAGGTGCTTCGTGCCGAACCACTATAAATCGTCGTGTCCGATTTGCGTTTTCTCTTCCTATCTCTTTACTTTCTATACTGAGATGCATTTAGGTTTGTGTGGCTTATTGTGTGTATGCTTGTGATATAAACTAGTTAACTTAGAAACGCGAAACACAAGAAAACTTAATGAAACGAAATAAACTGTCCATTGGCGGCGGTCCTTTATATAGGGACGGTCTCATAATATTTAAGGGACCGTCGGCGTATATTAGGGACCGTCCACAGTATGATCTGAATTAGCTGAAACGTTTAAACCTCGTGTTATGTTTATGTTTATGTGATTGCTTGCATACTTGTAATTGAGTGACATATATGTTTGTTATGAGTGACATAACTACTATTCATATTTAGTCATACTTGATCGGGAATTTGATACGAAACATTTTAAGTTTTAAACGGAAACGTATTCACCCCTCCTCTCTATGTTTCTACAATCACTTTTTGGACTCTACCCAAACTCGCCTTATAAACCTTCAAACCAAACACACCGTAAAGTTTTATTAATTACCAACTCTTTTTTAAGTTTTTGTTTTTACAAATTCGACACTTATATTTTTATTTTTTTTTTCTCCACAAAATTTATCAAAGTTTGACTTACTTTTTTTCTTCTTTTTTCTTTTCAATTTTTACTTTTAAGTAGCCAATAAGTATGTTCGATTTTGTCACCTGCAAAAATAGAATAACCTAATTGACTCAATTTTTTTTCTCAATAAGATTGATTTATTAGTAGAATACTTTCGAAATGATTCATTCTTTTATAATATGAAAGATGAAACGAAAAGCTAAAATCAAGTAAAAATAATAATTATCAAAAATGCCTAATTTTAAAATTTCGCTTGAGGCTTCGTGAAGACTTTGAGCTGCCCTATTGTGATTTAAATTCATGAAGGTGACAATATTGAAAGTTTGAAACTAAATCTTGATATTCACTAAAATTTGATTGGTTAACTTTATGATTAAAGAACGAAGTGGAACAAATGTGTTGTTTTTTTATTGGTTTTGGTATAATAACGAATTGTAATTTGTTGCGTGTTTAATGTAAGTTTTAATCTCATTTTTGTGGGACATCTGAAAACAAAGAATATATTCAGGGTATTATGGACCACATGTTGCTCAAACATTTTTCACGTTGCTCAAACATTTGTGAGGGTTGAGAGTTAGATACACTAGCAGTTTAGAAGATGTTATGCTTTGGCCTTTCTATATTCATCTCTATAATCTCTCAACTTTAGGTTCAGATTGATTATTTAAAAAGGTTGGTGTTGAGGTGATAAGTTTGGGCTAGAATCTAGAGTTGTTTGAAGATGGGTATGAAGCCCCGCTTGGTTCGTAGAATGGTTTTGATGGAATTGAAATCTATATATGGAATTGGAATGTAAAGGAATTGGAATGTGAAAGAATTGAAATGTTAAGGATTTGGAATCTTAAGGAATTGAAATTTGCAAAAATTAATGCGTGTTTGGTTGGAAGAAAATAAACTAAGGAAAAGGAAATTATATTAAAGTATTTTAAATTAAAACTGATAAACTGATAATAATAATAATAGCTTTGCATAACGCCGTGGAGAAGAAAAAGAAGAAATATGTGTCCAAATGTGAGGACAACGGATATAAGTTCATACTATTTGATTTTTATACTTTCAGGGAATTCGATACGGAGGCCTTGAACACTCTCACACGTATTAAGTCTATTTCTATTAGTCACTCGAATACCGCTAAGAGTGGTGCTTTTATTTTCCATAGAGTAAGCTTTTGTATTTAGAAAAGAGTGGGAGCCCAGCTCGTATCTAGACTTTCATCCAACTTTGTGTAAAATTATTATGTTTCTAATGTAAGTGATGTTTTATATTATTAGAAATAATAATAATAATAGTAATAATAATAACAATTATTAATAACACTAATAGTATTAAATTAACAACAACAACAACAACAACAACAACAACAACAACAACAACAACTGATATATGATGATAAACATATTGAATTTCATGGAATTGGAAACGTTTCTCACACTTTTCTATAGAATATTGAATTCTACAAAAATGAGATTTTGAAGGATTTCATTCCATTCCATTTTCCAACTAAACACGTTAAGGAAGGGAACTCGGATTATGAATTCCTTGAATCATCCAACAACACGTTACGGAATGAAATCATATTCCAATTCCACTAGAATCCTTAAGATTCCTCTTTAGTGAGCCTTGGTCCACTGAATCTGGATAAGTAATTTTTTAAGAATCTTCTGGAATTAGCGAGTAAAGCTCTTTCCTGAATTCTTAATTAAGATCATTTAGGTACTCCTGACTACTTCTCACATCCTCTTCATCATTAGGATCATCTTGAAAGGCTTGAATAATTGAGCTAGAAAGAATGCAATTCATATGAGTGAGATGGTCAAGGTATTCTTGTTTTCAGAGGCATAAATTTTAGTTATCATACTCTCTTCATTTGTATTTTCCAAAGAAAGTTGATAGGTCAAGATCTCTGACATGATATGGAGTTTTGAGACCTTGATTAGAGTTTAACTACTTCTTTGGAAGATTGTTTACAAAATTAGTATTTATTTCATGGTTTGAGAGAGTGACATCATTATTTTTAAGTTAATTCATGAGAACTTTGTATTTGGTAAAGGTTTGAGAGAGAGAATTTCATCATTAGTTGATCTAAAAGTATTATAGGCAAATTTCAGGTGCATCATCCTGTTTTCCTTTTTTTTGGTAAAGGGTATTACCCCGGTAAATATATAACCAAAAAATAATGCTAAGTACAAATGGAATGTGGTAGAGGTACCACATTAACCTCAAGCAAAAGCTTGATAAACTAGTGCTTATGACATGCCATAAACACAACAAACCTAGCTATATTATAGATCACCTAACTAAGTATAAAAAAAAGAAAATCTTGAGACAAGCGAACATCCCGCACCCACCTAGAAGCACGAAGGGAGCAAGGCAACCCAGGAAGTTTGCCTTCTTAAAAGCCCTTTCCAAGAAAAAACCCGAAGGGAAAAACCTTGGAGTAGGGAAAAAGAGTACAACCCTTACCTAGCACTCCCCTCGTGAATACGACAAGCACTTGGAATCTTCCATTTATCCAACAGTAGACGAGATCGAGGGGTTATCTTCTTGAACTTGAAGGTAACTAGCTTCAACCAGACGGTAGAGACAATTACTTAGACCACTTCAGCAACGGTAGACTTCTTCTGCTTGAACAGTCTTGAATTGTGTTCCATCCATATGTAATAAGTAGTAGCAGCAAGTAATAACCGAGAGATTATGCTAGTAACCGAATGCCCCTTTGATATAGGAATAAGGAACGTAAGAACATCATCCAATATCCATTCTAGATAAAACCCGGACCTGCAGCCAAACCTGCAAAGAAAATTGGCACTCAAAAAATAAGTGAGGGTGAGAGTCCAAAACCGCGTCACAAAGCGGGCATCTAAGAAGGTTCAAATCAACATTAGGACCAACATCCATTTCCCGCAACCTATCTTGTGTCTTTAACTTCTGCTTAATAACAAGCCACAAATGTATAGCATGTCGTGGAATATAATGAGGAAACCACGGAATATGAAACCACACAACCAGATCAGCCCTTGTACGAAGAGAATCCCAAGCACAATCAACCAAAAAAAGTCTAAAGTTGCCATCCAAATCGAGCCATATTAATACGTCATCAGTATCATCAAGTAAATTAGGGACCGAGAGATTAACTAAGTTCGGAAATCTATAAAACTAATCAGTAGGCCATCTCCAAGTACCATTATCAATCACATCACAAACCGAGTCCGATAAGCTTAAACCAGCCCGAACAATGTTTCTAGCAGTGAGCATATCACGAATAGGGCTTAAATTACACCACATATCAAGCCATACAGAGGTAGTCTTACCATTATTGACCTTATGTCATATGAAAGGACGTACCTTGGGTCTAATCTCAAGAAGCTTACGCCATCCCCACCTAACCTCACCCAAGCAAGGAACATCCCAGAAGCTTCTACTACGAAGTTTGTATGAATGAATCCATTTAACCCGTAAGGACTCTTTGTGGGTTAAAATACTCCAAATAAGCATAGTCATAAGAGCAGTATTAAAATCAGCCAATCTATGAATACCAAGGCCACCTTCTTGCTTAGGCTTACAAACAGATTCAAAAGCAATGATGGTTTTTTAAACTTGACCTCAAAGGTACCTTCAAAGTTAAAAGTCAAGCCACACTTGTTTAGCAGTTGGACATCCATTGACTGATTCTGTCACATCATTTGGCAGACATGATATGATCACACTTTTAAAGCATTCATCCTTATTGACCACTCTCTTCTCATCATTTGGCCATTGAGTGTTCGGTTTTGGGAGATTTTGTCACACCCCCAAGATCGGGTCCAGCGGAAGCATACGTGTAGCTGGGGTGTAACTCAATCGGTAACATAACACAAGTACAAAAATGGTTTTCACTTTAATTATTTAGAATAAAATCGTTTAATCAAAATGTTGAATTTACATCGTTAAAAGTAGTGCGGAAGTAGGCCCTTAAAATGGTTTAAAACGGTCCCCATATAACTAATCAGAGTCTTCTATGACCATGCCATGCCCTGCCAAAACCTCCTGTAGCGTGCCATAGGTTAAAACCTGAAAATACATGCTAAAGTGTCAACACGAGGTTGGTGAGTTCATAGGGTTTGTTTAACAAATAAAGTATATAGAAAAGTGATCACACAGCAAAGGCATCGTAAATCCACTCAGTTACAAGACCCGCCATAAGAGACTTGTAACCTGTGTGTTTACAACCCACTGCTAAATAGTTTATGTCTAGTAGTCAAGCACAAGTGGTCAATATAGTTCACAATATGGATACATAGTATATAATAAAGTAAGTGGCAAGGCTCCTAAAATAAATAATATGCGTTCCGTAGACAGGGGAACGAGAGGTTGGCCGACCTCTAATAGCGCTATCCATACTACCTACTGCCCCACACAAGGAGGCCGCACGAACGGTACGTATAAACTGGAGTGCGAACGGCAAACCAGCAGGAGACTAACAATTGCTGATGCACGTACGGTACATCTTTCACAAACTATTATATATTATTAAGTCAAAGCTACTCCGTAGACAAGGGAGATTTTATGTTGCTCCGAACATGGGAGACTTGATAATGCTGCTCCGTAGACAGGGGAGACTTTGCATTGCTCCGTACATGGGAGACTTTAGGTTATAGCACGTACGGTGCATTAAGTTCAAAAGTTCAAGTCAAGTTCAAAAGTCAAGTCAAGTTCAAAAGTCAAGTCAAGTTCAAAAGTTCAAAACAAGTTCAAAAGTCAAGTCAAGTTCAAAAGTTCAAAACAAGTTATAAGGTCAAGTAGTAATTCATGTCAAAACGAGCATGTATTCTCCCCCAAAAAGTTAACAAAACAATTTAAAAGAGTAGGGGCTATGACTCACCTCGAAGCGATAGCAATGATGACAAAAGTGGGTACACAGAAATGAGGTTCGATCCCTAACCGCAACCTATAATGAACGAATGATACGATCTACTTAAATTATGAGGGGATGCGATGAATGTACATGCACATGAAGCCTATACCACTCGTAGTTTGAAAATAAGTGTTGGCGTTGATTTATAGTGTTTCCATAACTTAAGAGAATATGTGCTCTTAGAAGTTGTCAAATATATATATAGTTCGCCTAGTTTCAAAAATGTATATCTTGGTCGTTTTAAGCTCGTTTTCTACGTTCTTTATATCCACGGATTCGTTTTAGTAAGTACTAATATATTTTTGATAAATCGGGATGGCTAGATCAAGTTTTATGCCCAAAACAGCCCGTGACAACTGTTCATCAGCAAGCAGTTTTTTAGAAAATATAGTTTTCGTCGTTAAACTCGTTTTTAGCGTATCTCCTTCGTTATTAACTCGTTTTCATCCCCGTTTTCGGCCATAGTTCCGTCTCGGAATGTATTTTCTAAATATTTGGTCAAAAGTTACCCCAAACCCACTGAGTTGGCCACGTTTTCATTTTAAGGACAGTAGGTTTTTATATGTGTTTAAAATCCATTTTTAATGTTCCAAACTAGTTTCTAATCCAACCAAACCACTTTCAATCACCACAAAACTAGTCTAATCCTACCATACACCTTCTTAGGGTGTCATGGGTTCCTAAACATCATAAATCAAGTGGATCTAACAAGGATCTAACAATAATCTATTTCTAGAGTTCAAAAGTTAGATATATATATAAATGAGTGGTATATACTAACATATGCATGTAAACCTTGTATGAAATTCATATGATCATTGTAGGAACTTAAATAAATTATCAAAATGGTTTTGACAACTTACTTGAAAGATTAGTGAGCTTGTGATGATGAAAAACCTAATAACCTTGAGTTTTTATTTCAAAACTCAAACAAGAACAACAAAAGGAACTAGACAATGACTTGATCTTGGAAAAATGATGATTTCTTCTTATGGTCTTGGTTGGGTCGATTTGTACACAAAGGGAGAAAGGAAGATGAGAGCATTTTGCTTGTTTAATTAAAGTGTTAATGAATGAACAAAAATGGGAAAAATGAAAGTATAAAGGTGTAGACAAGATCCACCATTTAAGGAGAATCATAAGGGGGGGGCGGCAATTTGGGAAAAAATGGAAGAAATGTGAAGACTTTTGAGATTTTGTAAGGATTTATTAGATAATGTGTAGATATTTAGTGTTTTAGAGGATACCGGGTACCGAGTTAACTAAAAGTAAATTGTAACATGATAAAATAAAATATAATGAAGTTGTAAAAATTGTAAAAATAATATTCCTGATGAGAATTGGAAGTTAAAATAATGATCGGGTTAAAATATCGCAACCCGACGGAGTTATAAGCTTCGATCGGAAAACTTAACGGTTGATTTGAAAACACCGGGTAAATTTATAATATAATTTTTAAATTATTATTATGAGTATAAAAATATGTTAGGACCATAGTTGGGATTATCGGATCAATTATTCAAAATAAGAGCTCGTAAGATAACGTTTATTAGTTAGATAACCGTACGTGTACAGAAATGACGCAACTCACGTATAAATGACAAATTTTCTCCGGATGTGAATAGTGTTTTATGAATAGTAAAATTTTAAAACGCTTCTCAGAATATCAAACTGACCTTAAAAATGATGAATAGTAAAATGATGAATAGTGATCGATGAATAGTAACCGATGAATAGTAAATGTTGAAAGTTCGGGAAAAGACCAGAATTTACGAGTTGTGACAGATTTACAGTTGTCTTTGGAAAAAATCAACCATCCTCAAGACATTTGACGAGGTAAGGTAACATTCCAACAAGATAACATATCATTCTCTTTTTCCATTTTGTAAATCTTGCAACTTCTAGTTTAGGGGTAGTAGAAACAAAGCTAGTTGCGGTACTTCACTAAGTAGTTGCAGTATTTCACTAGAAATGGTAGGATCTCGATTTAAATTTTTTTGAACGGTTTTATAGAAAATTTTTAAAATTCTAACCGCTTTGATGTCACATATTGTTCCCGTTTAGTTTATTATAAAGATTAACAAAGTTATCTAACCAACTTCCCTGCTTAATAAATTATAAAATGCTTAATAAATATAAATAGTTAGTAAATATTTACACAAGTATTTTTGATAGTTTAGATTCTTATTAGAAATGAATCAAAAAAAAAATAAAATAAAAAAAAAATAAATAAAATAAAAAAAAAAAAAAAAAAAAAAAAATACTAAGATTGTTTGCTAAATAACAATGTAAGTTGAATGGCAATATTTATTGATCTCCTCGCTTAACTTAAACATAAACCAAAGTTAGTGTTTAAGAAAGAACTATGCTAACCACACCGAAAGGATTCAAGGACTTAGTTCTTATGGAGGAGTAAATGCTCATTTGAATGTATATCATATTAATTTCAAGAGATCACATTTACTCCTTTACAATATTCTCTTATATAGGAGGTGGATACACGTGGGGTAATAGCTATTTTCCATGATAAGTGTTTTTCTACTTATCTTCCTAAGAAAGATTCCGCCTAAACTTTCAGATACTTAGATTTTTTTCATAAATAGCTAAGTTTAGAATGTCTTGGAGAGGCATTAAACACTGACTCCATCATCTTCTTTCAGGAAAATGACTTCACTTATCGAGTTTTGCCTCAAGAAGTGGTGAGACTTTCTTAGTCTTTGATGAACTCTGAAGATAACTCCCTGAATGTTCATGTATTTAAAAACATCATTTACACTTGAAATATTCTATGATCAAATCATAATAAGAGTAATGGGCTATGAAACAACCCAACAATATGCAACAATCAACAAAATTGCCACCTCATCTATATGAAACTAAGGGGTCGCTTGGTTCAAATAGAGGAATGAAAAGGTAAAGGTAAAGGGAATGCTAAGGAATGCAATGAGTAATAAATTCTATAACCCCCAATTTGTAAGGTAATGCTTCATTACCTTGTTTTGGGTAATTGTCCATTGCATAATACTAGTAGTAAACAAAACATAATTAATCATTACCTTTCTCATTCCTCACCCTCTAATACATCTAACCAAGCAAATAATCAAATGGTATATGTAGCTCCCTTTTGAAATATCTTCAAAATCATAGCAAATGTTCAAAATACCTCCAATCGTGTTAAACGTTTTAGAATGAACTTGTGAAGTGTGAATAGCTCCCTTTTGAAATGACATTAACATTAACTGCATATATGAGTCTATAAATAGCTCCCTTTTGAAATAAAATTAACATCAACTGCATATACTAAACACACTCAGTCTCTCTCTCTCTCTCTAAATCTCTCTTTCTCTCTAAAACACTATGACCATCTCTGTTACACGGAAAGACACCCAACCAACCCCCTTCCCATCTGAAACAGATATTGTGTCAAATGACATTAACAATAAGGTCTATTTTAATGTATCTTTAAACGTCGACTTATTTAAATTACTCATAATTTGTAATTTATTCTATACTGATATAATGCATGCATGGTTCTCTTATGTAGAATGAATTGTCCATTAGACATCTGGAATTGTTAGAAGAAGTCCGAAATCTTCTAAAGAATTGTTCTTCCAAACCTTTGGACATAGTAGACGCTCTTCAAAAACTTTGCATCAACCATCACTATGAAGAGGAGATTGGCTTGATTTTGAAATCGCTTTACACTAGAATGTTGAATAACGACGACTACGAGCATGATAAAAGCCTTTATGAGGTTTCCCTTTCTTTTCGCATCCTTCGTCAAGAAGGTTACTATGTTTCAGCTGGTGAGTACACGCGCTCAGTATTATTTTCACTTATTGTAGTTTGTTCGACACATATTCATCTAGTCATAGTACTATTTACAACGTGTTAAACGTTTAAAATCAAGTTTAGTGGTATATATGTTGTCCGATGTGACACAAAGCAGTGTTTTGAAACCCGGGTCGACCCGGCCGGGTTAACCGGTTCGACCGGTTCCGGCAAAAAAAGGGGTAAAAAACCCGGGTTTCTAAAACCGGGTTAACCGGTTAGACCCGCAGG
>JARVZY010007950.1:0-21106 GCA_030686995.1 Artemisia argyi | reverse complement strand
TCACAACCGAACATAAACCAAAATCAAAAACACAAACACAAACAAATAGAGATCTATGATGGGTTATGTTCAAAGACTTAAAGTCTTTAAACTTTAAAGAGTATACTCTTTGAACGAATCTCAGATCTTGTCTCCTTTTCTTTTTATGGTTCGAAACACTCAAAGATCCTTAAAGATCCAACAAAACCTTCATTGATCTTGGAAAAAACAAAACTCTAAACCACCTACCTGGTTCGCGACTCACAAACAAGATTCAAAGAAGTTGTTTTTATTCTTTATTTTCATGGGTGAAAGATAAAAAATACAAGGGTGCTTATTGTGTTTGTATTCGGATTTGAAGACAAGTGTAGATGAGTTTTTGATTTCTGTTTATGCTGGGATTTTTGTGTTTGTTTTCCTGGTTAGCGACTCACAAATAGATGAGTTTGTGTTTGTTGTTTGGATTAAAGAATGCATGGATTTTGGGGCTGGGATTTTTGGTGTTAAGGATTAGTGTAGATGAGTTTTTGATTTCTGTTTATGCTATGTGTTTATTATTTGAGTTTGAGTTTTTGATTTGGATTTGCTTTATTTGATTTGTGTTTATGAATTGTGTTTGACAGAAAAATGTATTAAAAGAGTGGTGAGAGTAGGTGTGAGACATAAAATGACATAATTACCCTAACTTAACTGTCACGTGTCCAAGTTAACGACACAACATTTGCATCGTTCGTCCTCGTGGATGTATATTGGTTCACTTTTACTAACGGAGGGATGTATTTGTTGCAACTTTTTCTAGAGGGATGTATGGTGCGAAATTGGGCAAACCACAGGGATGTATTTTGAAGTTTACTCTTATATTTTTTTAAAAACTATTTACAAAGATAGTTTTGATGTCTCAATAAGATGACTCTGTCAGACGATCCAAATCTTTTGGAGTGAGACATCGCATACCACGTCGATGGAGGAGATAGTGAAATCTATCTTTCGCAAGAGCTTTTGTAAAAATATTCGCTAACTGGTAATTAGTCTTGAGAAAGTATAATTCAACAATATCTTTTTCCACGTGTTCTTTGATAAAATGATATCTGACGACAATGTGCTTTGTTCGTGAATGCTGAATCAGATTGCACGAGATGGCAATGGCGCTCTTCGAATCACAATACATATGTATTTGATTGAAGAAGAAACCATAATCTTGTAGCCGTGTTCTCATCCGCAAGACTTGAGCACAGCAGGCAGATAAAGACACATACTCGACTTCAGCTGTAGACATTGCAGTGCAATCTTGTTTCTTTAACGACCAACTAACCGGCTTCTCACCAAGGAATTGTTCACCACCAGAAATGATTTTACAAGTATCTAGGCAACCAACAAATCTCTGTCTGAAAAGAAAATTAGTTCAAAACCGGAAAATGCAGTCAAGATGCACAAATGTTACAAAGTTAATATTGTTGAACCAAATTTGTATATTTAATGCATAAAACATATCAATTAATCATATTTATTATTGTGATACATATTACACATATTTTGTTAGCTAATTCATTACTAGTACTTTTTATTTATTGTTTTTCACTTAAGTGCCAAAATACTTATTTTTATTTTATTTCAATATAATACGTTAAAAAAGTCACCATACCAAAAATAGGGTTACGCCTATTAATCAATTACCAACCATCGCCCATTATACATCTGCAGTTTAAGGTTTGTTTGAATTTACATCAAATCAATCAGACCTCACATATATCAATATATATATATATATATATATATATATATATATATATATATATATATATATATATATATATATATATATAGAGAGAGAGAGAGAGAGAGAGAGAGAGAAAACTGCAAAATACATCCCTGTGGTTTACAGGTTTTGTCATCCTATATCCCTGTCAGAAACTTTTGGCAAGATACATCCCCCGTTAGACAAACGTTTGCCACTATACATCCCTCGTTTACAATAAGGACTAACGGTGCAAATTTTTCCTCCGTTATCTCTTAACGAGACAGAAAATATTACACCGTTAGCCCTCGTTAGCCAAACGTTTGCACCGTTAGTCCTCTTTTTTTTTTTTTAAAAAAAAAAAATAAATAAAATAAAATAAAATTAAAAAAAAAAGTTAAAATTAAAAAAAAAAAGGAAAAAAATTTAAAAAATTAATTTTTTAAAGTTAATAATTAAAAAAAATCAAATTTTTTTTAAAAAAAATAATATTTGCGAAAAAAAAATTATAAATAATAATTAATTTTTTTAAAAATGCGTATTTTTTTTAAAATTATTTTTTATAAAAAAAAATGCGTATTTTAAAAAAAAATTATAAATAATAATTAATTTTTTTAAAATGCGTATTTTTTAAAAAAATTAAATTTTTTTTATAAAAATTAATTTTTTTAAAGTTAATATTTTAATAAAAAAAATCAAAACTTTTTAAAAAAAATAATATTTGCGAAAAAAAATTATAAATAATACTAGTAATTAATTTTTTTAAAAACACACTCACACCCATTCTCTCCTTTCACTCACACCCATTCTCTCCTTTCTCTCTCTACACCGCCGGATTCTTCATCCCTCCCACCACAGTCCGCCGCCACCATCACCAAGAGCCACCACCCCCCTTTCATTGTTTTCCGACAGTAACACCCTCACACGCGCCTCCCCTTAACCCGTTATCATTTTTATACGAAACCCTAATTTCTAAAACTTTAATAAAACCGATTTTGTTTTTAAATATTTTATAAAAATGTTTTAATAAATATTTTAAACATAAAACCGTGTGAATCCCTCATTTTGGTCGCGGCTCGATGATTCGGTCAACCCACCGAGTTGACTCAGTCGACTTGGTGTGGGATTACTTTTGTGTTCCTTGTTTCTTTTGAATAGTTCTTGATGTTATTATTGATTTGGAGTTATTTTTGGTCTGTTTGGGTTGTTTTGGTCTCGGCAGTCAACGAAGAGCCAAACCGTGACTCACGGCGAGTCACGACAAGGCTTGGGGATTATTTAGTTGTGATTTTGTGTTGGGATTTGAGTTTGGATTCGATTCGGGAAATGTTTTGGTTATGGTTGTGTTCGGATGGATTTGGTTGAGCCGACTTGGAGTCGGACTTGATATTTAGATTTGGTTTACTAGTTGTGTTGGTTATTATTTGGTTGTCGGGATACAGTTTCGGAAAATAATTGACATGGCATAACTTAAACGATAATTTTTTTTTTTTTTTTTTTTTTTTTTTTTTTTTTTTTTTTAATTAACTTTAAAAAAAATTAATTTTTAATTTTTTTTTTCCTTTTTTTTTTCTAAAAAAGAGGACTAACGGTGCAAACGTTTGGCTAACGAGGGCTAACGGTGTAATATTTTCTGTCTCGTTAAGAGATAACGGAGGAAAAATTTGCACCGTTAGTCCTTATTGTAAACGAGGGATGTATAGTGGCAAACGTTTGCCTAACGGGGGATGTATCTTGCCAAAAGTTTCTGACAGGGATGTAGGATGACAAAATCTGTAAACCACAGGGATGTATTTTGCAGTTCTCTCTATATATATGTAATTGCTTATCTTCTAGCTGCTTATCTTCTTGCTCTAACATAAATATAAACGGTTAATATTTCTAACTTATGAAACAATTAATCTCCAACACTTGTTAAATTTAATTCACTCATAACTGTCAAAAAATGAGCCCAAGAACAAAAGTCAACAAGAAAGTCAAACTTCCATATTGTGGGAAAGTTTGTTACATCTCTTCACCCACCTATAAATACCCGTTTCTTTTACATTTTATATTCATTTTTCATTTTGTAAATCAACAAGGTTTTCCACCAGCGTGTTGCTGCGGATTATTTACATACGATAATTGTATAAGTGTTGAAAGACCAAATTCAACAGGAAGTGCGCTAATTCTTAACAAAGTAGAAAATTTCTTTAATCATCGAGAATAAACATATCATAAATGTAGTTCTAATTTGTTCTTGAACAAACATTCGCATGGACTTTCTCCTCTTCTTCATGGATTTTTATTTTATTTTTTTTACCGCAGAAAATAACATGATGACCATTAGGGTCGTTAGCCAATTCATCAGTGTAAAAAACTACTAACATGGAGTGATGGAGTACAAAACTACAAATAGTATAAACAAATAACTGGAAATGCCATTGTACATTATTGAATGAACCTAGCACACCTTGCTAGAAATTTAACAAACCATCATAGGAAAAATGAAATTACGATATACCTGAGTTAGTGCAGCAGGCTAGAGAACAACACTAAAGGCACTGCAGGAGGCCCTCTTCACAGAGTAAAAACCAATTGCACACTAACTCATCGTAATTAGATTGCCAAAACCAAAAGACATGCTACCTAAAACATCGTTCATAATCGACATGTAAAACGGGCATACCAACACTAGAGTAAGGACGATGGCAGAGTTCAAAGCAAAACTTTTTGGGCAAGAGTGCCCGACGATTTTGTGTGTCAAAAAAAAATGATCCACACAAAACTTGTTTAAGTATGAACACGGATTTGATAACATAGAAGTTGTTTAAGTATGCATAAAACTCAAATGGAGGAATTCTTTTTTCCATGAAACGGATTAATAGTGTAATACAACAAATCCGCTTTACTAAAACTGTAAAACGATGTACTAATTAAGACTATAGTCACCACTTTCTTTTGGTCTTTTTATATCTATTTGAAAGCAAGTACAATTCCAAGGGATTCTCATATTTTGTTAGAGAAAAAGATCTCTTGTTCACCACCAAACACATACATTTCACTCAAGCACCAACCAACAAACAAAAAAAAGATTAAAAAAAAAAAAAAAAAAAAAAAAAAAAAAAAAAAAAAAAAAATTGCACACTCCACTTTTTTATTTGCACACTCATTATACAAGTAATCAAAGCATGATCTAAATATTGTACAACTATCTGATGCACTGATTGAAGTGTCCCAATCAAAAATCAAAGTGTGCAAATCAATTCTCCTAAAAAAAATATTGCAAAACTGCGAACTTCTAACCACAACTATAAAATAAGATATGGACCAAACTTGAAACACACATGGGAGTGATGCCCATCTATGCCCCATGAGTTTTATAGGTTTGGTTATGTGTCTGTATTTCGCGCATCTATGCCCCATGAGTTCATTCATGGTTTGTCATGGATTGGTTTCTGTATATTATTTTTGGAGGCAATAAAATTCTCTTTCACCAAAAAAAAAAAAAAAAAAAAAAAAAAAAAAAAAACCCTTGATGTTGGTACATCATTATGGGAATACCATGTGATCAGGGGCGGATGTATGTAGAAGCCAGGGGTAGCGGTCGCTACCCCTGAACTTTTACCCGGTAGTGTAATTTTAGCGATTTTTGGCGATTTTTTGCCATTTTTTGGCGATTTCGCGACCCCTGAAGCAAATTTTCGCTACCCCTAAACAAATTTTCGTATTTCGCTACCCCTAAACTTGGCTCCTAGTTCCGCCCCTGCATGTGATAGAACTATCTCAAAGGGTGAATATCGTTTATGGCATCACTCCCATTGTTAAAGACGTAAGTATACGTAATATTTTTGCTTCTGCAGGTTTTTTTACTAAAACACAATGAACCATGTATTTATGCAATTATATATGGATAATGGATGTAAAGGGGTTGCTTCAAGTCATTGTTGGTTGCAGACTTGCATTGTTCCAAACAATGAGAACTTCAAAAGTTGTCCCATTATATGGGCACAAAGTTTGAACTGTGTAACCTTATGCCGTAGAGTCCATATTCTTTGCGAACTTAAAGTTTGAACTGTGTAACCTTATGCCCCATGAGTTCCCCCATTTAGTCGTTATACATTTGCTTGAAGATCTAAGACACTTGTTATCGATATCTGATAAGCTTGGCATACATATGTTACTGTAGCTAAGAGGTTTTGAGCATACAAAGAATTATGGAGCCGAAAACATTAGAAGAGGAAGGGTTAACTTAATTTAAAGTGTACAAGGCACAAATCGACAATCTTTACAAGAACTTAACTTATTTATGTTGCACGAGTCCCGTGGGGTGGGGGTATATAGGGTTAACTTAGTTTCGTCTGTTTGAATTATATCAAAAGTGTCGACTTTTGCATATTTACTGGAGTACTTAAAGCGTCGTTTTGAAAGGAAGTAAAACTCATCCAACATTCCACACCTTAAAACAAAAACTATAAATAGAAAAACAGTTGCAACTAATGTGCTAATTTCAGCAAGAACTGAACAAGTCTCAAGTGGCGGAAAGCGTAGTTTTATGTGAACCTCTTAAATCACTGTACTTGATAATCAGATTACTTAAAAAAAATATAATCTCAATCACATCCCTACACTAGTTTGTAGGAGATGAAAAATTGTTCAGATGAAACAGACTCAAACCTATTTGAGTCTCTTATAGTACCAACAAGTTATGATATAACAAACAAAGCATTAAAGTAATTTAAGAATTTTCAATTCCTTCTTGTCTTTTGGCGTTTCTTATATAGCTTCTCCAGAACATGTTTCACTTCACATTGGGGAAAGTTCTCAAGATCATAATAGTGTGAAGCAATATGAACAATCCTGAAAACAAAAACACCAAAAAGAATAGATTTAATAATTGACAGAATGGAAGTGACCGGGTCAGAAGATTCTCACTTTCGACTGATTAATATGCATACGGGTTGACCAGGCCCCTAATATTTATATCACAAATTAGTAGAACTTAGAATCTCGACTAAAATGGCAACATGCCAAACATATAGACAGTCACCGACAATGTTTTCAACTGTTGAAAATCCTTATAAGTGATAATCCATTCCTATTATATAACTTCAGTTATTACTTTAGAAAAATACCTTCTTATAACAAAACAAAACTAAAGTGTGGACATGAGAGTGTTGATAAAAGCCAAAGTGACACGGACTATTTGGACCAGTATTCATTATTCGTAAATCACACATTTTGACCCAGTACCAATCATAGCCTTTTCTTTATGAGAATGGAAGGACAATGGCCACAAGAATAAACAAGTGGTAGACAAATACGAAAAAAAGTTAATAGTGAAAAATGACTAGCTATTCACCACGAATATCTGTAACAGTGCGTGTGAATTTCCTGCTTGTTAACACATATTCGTTATAAATAACCCATTCCGGCTTGTGATCCACACAGTTTGATGGGGGCAAATGAATAACCTGCAAATCCAAAATCCATGTAAGCTTTACCACACATAAAAAAAATGTTATATACAGCAGGTAAAGAAAAAAGCAACATACTTGATTGTCTTTCACGGTCAAATATTGTCCGGTGCGCTCCAAATGGGCAACCTGCATGAAGTACCCTGCTAACATAGCTTTCCTGATGTTGATAATAGTAGTCACGGCTGTTAAAATCTGTGCTGCATAACTTGAGGTTGAACCTCGCCATTATACGAGCCAGCTGTTGCCTCACATTATCTGCAGATTTGAGCGCCCAATGATTCACAAAGTTCTTGTAACACCATGATGGATCTTCATCTACGCACAGGGATTTTTGCATAGGTTACAACCTACTTTTTCACTTGTCCCGTGTTAGTCATTAGACTATTGGTTGAACATCTGTGTCATTAGAAAATGGTTCCGTGTCCCTTTTAGGTCATTTTGTAACCCATCGTAATCATAGTAATTCCATACAAGTTTTCACATTAGATAGAAAATATTAACAATTTTAATAATAGAATTTCATCATTTCTAGAAGTCAGTTTTTACACGGTTTATTTTTACAACCAACCTAAATGAGACACGAAGCCATCTTTATAAATGAAAAGAAATACCAGACTAAAACATTGCAATGAAAAAGCTGGCATTTTATGCCCAATAGACCACTAGTACTTACTATTTTGCTTGTAGTTCAACAGCGTCAGATGGTCCCCATCAATGTGTCCAAAGCTAGCTTTTGCCTCATCAGCAGCCTTCTGAGCTTCTCTAGGCCAGACAAAGCAATTGGGTACTAAAGAAAAAATTGGGTTATCACAGAAGAGGCCCACGGTGGTCAGTCAGCAGATTCATAGAGGCGAGATCACACCTTTGCTTCATGAGAGAGAATACTGAGAAATTTAAACTATCTGCATCAGCACTTGCTTACAAACTCTATGGTACATGCCAACCACCGGGAGCTCGCATGGAACCCAGAAGACAGCTGCTGATGACAACCTAAACCGCCACATCTAGGGGGTGTTTGGATGTGCACTTTAAAAGTCATTATCTACTTTTTAGTTTTTAGTAACCTAGAATTCCGATATTAACCCAAAACAACTTGCACTACACTTATTTTTTTGGAAACCTTTAGAACAGGGCATATGACAAACTGTACTACTTTCTAGAAACTAATACAAAATAGCTCCATAGTTCACAAAGCGGGAATTCACTCATGATTTTGCCCAACTTGGTCAAGTTACCTTCATCATCTAACGCTCCCAAATAATTCAAAACATCAAGTGTACGCATCAAAGTCTCATGGGCAGGTGAGTCCATGAAATCAAAATGAACAAAATCATCAATACCAAGTTTCTTCAGAGTAAGAACTGTATTTGCAAGGTTTGATCGAAGAATCTCGGGTAGGTTTGTGGCTGAAGATCATTACTGAAACTTCTCTCGGTGTACAATCTGAAACATTTACCCAGTCGTGTTCTTCCAGCACGGCCTGACCTCTGATGAGCACTCGCCTTTGATATTGGAGAAACTAACAAAGACTCAGTCAACACGTACACATGGATTGTAAACTTTCTGCTTTGCAAAACCAGGGTCTATCACATAAACTATTCCATCAATGGTTAGAGACATTTCTGCAATGTTTGTTGAGATTACAATCTTCTGGCCAGCAGGACCACCCACGGTTACCGGAGGTGGAGCAGGTTCAAAAATCTTCTGCTGCATAGCTGGTGGGAGTGTCAAATAAAGGTGAATAACTTTCACAGGCCTCACTTGGTCTCCCATATTTCCAACTTCTTTATAATCTTGCTATATGCGTCTTCAATTTCCTCCTCTCCAGTAAGAAAAACGAGAATATCACCAGGAGGCTCACACATATGTATTTGTACAACTGTTCGGATTGCTGCTTCAAGAAGTCCCTTTCAGGCTCTTGGGTATAAAAGATCTCAACAGGATGAAGTCTTCCAGGAACTTTCATCGAAGGTGCACCGAAGAAATACCCCTGAAACTTTTCGGCTTCAAGTGTAGCACTCATGACAACTAACTTAAGATCGGGTCTGTTTTTCAGCACTTCCTTTAAAAGCCCAAATAAGACATCAGTAGCCAGAGTGAGCCTCATCAAGTACCTATCGATACCAAATAGGTAGTAACAAATATCAGTAAAGATATCAAACGAAAAGATCTGAAAGTGAATAAATTGTATTATTATTTGTGAAGCTTACTTCAAGACGGTTTTTGCACTGCTGACATCGTCAAAACGGATGCTGTTACATCTCCGACTGTAACATCCATCCCCTCTGCAACAGGACGAGAAACAGACATTGCAGCCTTTCTACGAGGTTGGGTGCAAGCAACCATGAATTTCTTGCGTTTATCAGCACTCTCTAGTTCAACAGCTTCCAAAACAAATGAGGAATCTAAACCAATAAGTTGGTTTTTAGGAAAGTAGCAAACAAAATATTATTCTGCGTAGTGACTAGCAATACAACCATCTAAAAACCCGTGCATATCTGAATAAACAAAGATCTAAACAGGGTAGTAGCAGTTTTAAAACTGTCCGAAAGATTTACTTCCTCCTAATAAGTGGTCTTGAACTACCCATTCAAACAAACGGGCCATTGAACTATAACATCACTGCTAGCGGGTACACAACCACAAACACTTCCTAATGAAACTCGTGGAGATAAAAACAGCAAGTCAGCAACCAAACCAGAGGCGTAAAAACAAAAACCACTAACACTTCCTAAAGAAATCATTGGCAATACATCAAACTGAGATAACAAATCAGCAAGCAACATAAAAGCAAAAACCACTAACAATATAAGAGACCTGCCAATCAGAAAATAAACTTAAAACCCCAATTTACTCTTAACCGTCTATACGGGTTTCTAAAACAAACATGAGTTGTTTCAAATCTAATTAACATCAAGTCCGTCGTCCAAGATGATGTGTATTCTAAATTGGGTTTTTCTAACTTGAGCCCTAGGGGCACATGTTAAGCACACCAAAAGTAGAAAAAGTACATATGGATCCACATAAAAGTACATACAGGTGTACTTTTATGTGGGTTCCTGTGTACTTTTCATGTACTTTTGGTGTGCTTAACTTGTGCCCCTAGGGCACAAGTTAGAAAAACACTTCTAAATTTTGTAGCATAAAACTATCAAGCGCATGCTAGTAATTAACTTCACTCCAAGACATTCATTATAAAAACAATTCAGATCGCTTAATTAACCTGTGTATCCGCTTGTACAACTGTTAATCCTCAAATGAGCATTTTAATCCTAACACTATCTTGTATTGACTACACATAACGTAATAACAGCTTATTTTACGGGCTTATTATATCTCTGAGAATAAGGTCTACCATTCCAAGTGTTGGCTGTTTTGACCTTTGCCGAATATAATACATTAAAAAAGTCACCAAGCCAAAAATAGGGTTAGGCCTATTAACCAATTACCAACCACCGCCCATTATACATCTGCAGTTTAAGGTTTGTTTAGATTTACATCAAATCAATCAGTCCTCACATATACGAAAATATATATATTAAAAAAAAAAAAAAAAAAAAAAAAAAAAAAAGCTAGTAAATCTAGCAGCTTATCTTGTTAAATTTAATTCCCTGAAAAAAATAAAAACAGTAGAAAAAAAAAAAAAAAAAAAAAAACTGTTATAGAAAAAGGGTTCTGCTAACAACAGCTCTTGGTATCTTGGTACAGATGAAAAGACATCTCACGAGTTTGTGCGTGAATCTAACGAACATATCTTGTCAGAACACAGACAACAACCTCGTATATCAGCTGATTGAGTTTCGTTAGATTCACGCACAAACGCGAAAGATGGATTTTCTTTAAAAAAAAGTCAGATCTTGTTGTTGATATTGTCGACTAGAGAGAATATATATAGTCCGTACAGCCCATAGGCTTACCCAAAATAGGCCCAATTCTTTTTGATATGATAGTTGGAATTTGGAAAGAATGTAAGAAAGTGTCACACAATAATAACTTTATCATTATGTATTATTTATGCAAGATTAATCTACAGTTGAAGTGAATTTATGGTAGTTATTATGCGAAGGATGAGGAATAACTGTTATGCGTTGTTTAATCTTTCTTACGTGAATTTGTTTTAAAGAAGAAGTTTGTTAGTTGATTGACGTGATTTTGCTTTTTAATAACATTAAAGATTTAAGATAAGTTGAGTTGAACAGTTTTGTGTTGTATGATTAGGGTTGAACGTTTATTTTCATATCAGGATTTTTAAAATGCGGCTATCTTTTGCTTTTTTTTCTATTTTTGTCTGAACATTATATATATGATTTACGTCAATTATAAATTTAACGTTCAATATTATGTATAAAGAGGTTTTAAAATACGACCAAATGTATTAAAAGGGCAACTAATTTGTAACTTTAGGGTATTTATTACCCTTAATTCGACATTAAGCTTTTATTGGTTGAAAAAAAAAATAAAGGGTATACCCGATGTCGTGCGAGGAGCTTGGAAGGAGGGGCTCAACAACGTCAATGATCGAATACACCTAGTGGGTAGCCGATGTGGGATATTGATATCATGTTGCTGATCTCTTCTCTTTTACCACTACCAGTTTCACCAACAAGAATCAAAGTCGCATTCTCTTTAAAGACTTTCAAAAACTCATCTTTTTTATGCTAAACAGGCAAAGTCTTTCTTTTCTCCAGAATCTCATTATATCTCTGAGAATAAGGTCTACCATTCCAAGTGTAGGCTGTTTTGACCTTTGTCGTTACGCTTTCGTCAACCACGTCGAATATAATACATTAAAGAAATCACCGTGCCAAAAATAGGGTTAGGCCAATTAACAAATTACCAACCACTGCCCATTACATATTTTATTTGCAGTTTAAGGTTTGTTTGGATTTACATTAAATTAGTCAAACCTCACATACATCAAAATAATAATAATAATAATAATAATAATAATAATAATAATAATAATAATAATAATAATAATAATAATAATAATAATAATAATAATAATAAATAAAAAATCTACCTGCTTATCTTCTTACTTTAACATAAATATAAACAGTTAACTTAAATATAAAGAGTTGATATTTATAACAACTTATGAAATATTTAATATCCAACACCTCTTAAACTTAATTTACTCATAAACCTGAAATAAAATAAAAACACTAGAAAAAAACTATTACAAAAAAGGGTTTTGCTAGCAATGGCTCTTCGTATCCATACAGATGAAAAGACATCTCATGAGTTTGTGCGTGAATCTAACGAACATATCTTGTCAGAACACAGACAACAACCTCATATATCGAAGTTGATTGAGTTTCGTTGGATTCACACACAAACGCGAAAGATGGATTTTCTTAAATTCATCGAAAGATGGTTTGGTGTGTTTAGAACACATACAAACATCCGATGTAAAAAAAAAAAAAAAAAAAAAAAAAAAAAAAAAAAGTTAGATTTTGTTGATATTGTCGGTGTAGGTTATGTTTTCTTAAGGTGTGTGAAGAGAGTATATATATTAATGAATTGACGTCATCCGTACATCCATAGGTTGATCTTACCCAAAATAGGCTCAGTTATTTTGATATAATAGTTGGAAAGAATGTAAGAAAGTGTCACATAATAATTGATCATTATGTATTATTTATGTTAGATTAATCTATAGTTGAAGTGAATTTATGGTAGCTATTATACGTATTGGGCGAAGGATGAGGAATGACGGTTATGCGTCAGATGGAGTGAGAGCTTTGTTTAATCTTTCTTACGTGAATTTGTTTTAAAGAAGAAGTCTGTTAGTTGATTGACGTGACTTTGCTTTTTAATAACCGTAAAGATTTAAGGTCACTTGAGTTGAACAATTTTGGGTTGTATGATTAGAGTTTTACATTTACATTTTAGGATTTTTAAATGCGGCTTTCTTTTGCTTTCTTTCTATTTTTGTATGAACGTTATATATATTATTTATCTCAGTTATAAATTTAACTTTGGGTTATAAAGTACGGTCAAATTTATTAAAAAGGCAACTAATTTGTAACTTTAGTGTATTTATTACCCTTAATTCGACATTCAGCTTTTATTGGTTGAAAAAAAAATCAAAGGGCATACACGATGTCGTGCAAGGAGCTTGGAAGGAGGGGCTCAACAACGTGCAAGGAGCCGATGTAGGGTATCGATATCATGTTTCTGATTTTTTTTTTTTTTTTTTTTTTTTGACAGTACATGTGTTTAGAAGTTATAATTTGGTGGACAAAAAGATTAGTGATAATGATCAAATCGTAAAAGGGTAATAGTGGTCAGCGAGTAAATGAGAATAAAAGCCAACGTGACAGTGTTGGTGGACAATGGTTACATGTACCGCGACATATACTCTAAAATTTGTCGTTGTATATTGTGTATCTTTAGATTTATGATTGTTGTGATTTGTAAGCGCATTATACACTCAAACAAACAACCTACATTATACTGTACTATATAACATTTATGTGAAAAAAATGGTCATTTATCTTGTAAGAACCTTGTAACATTGTAATAGGTTATAATAGGCTTAGAGGTGGGCGTTTGGACTATGTTATGACTAGTTAAGCTAATATGTAGTATAAGATAAGCCTTGTATACAACTAGTCCATGTCCAATACCTTAGTCCAAGCCGACCAAGGCCCAACATGGTCTCCCCATGTATACATACATTCATTTGGAAGGTGTGTGTTCTTGTTTAGCATGTGTAATAACAAGTTCTTTCACCATTTATCTCCATCTTCTCTTTACAATCTTTCTCTCTTTAACCTCTCTCTACTCTCTCTCTCTCTCTCTCTCTATATATATATATATATATATATATATATATATATATATATATATATATATATATATATATATATATATATATATATATATATATATATATATATATATATATATATATATATATATATATATATATATATATATATATATATATATATATATCATCTTTTGAGTGAATGATTCACTATGTTAGAGACCTAGCAAGTGGTATCAGCGTCAAATGATAGTTTACGAGTGATTTTTGGTTTGAAAGTTTTGGTCTTGTTTATGGCGAGTTCATCATAGGTCAACGGTTTTTTAAGTTGTTTATACTTGTTCATGCAATCTAGGTTATAAAAGTATACATTTTATGACTAGTATTGTGTTTTAGAACATTTGTGTGCAAAAATCTTCATATAAAACCAGTAAAAAATGTGTCTTTTTAGTAGAATATGGCGAGTTCGTGTATTAGTATCCAAACACGTATAATTTTTATGTCAAACACCATGTTATTGCAATTTTATCTTTATAACTTATGTTGTGAAGATGATATTTTTACAACAAGGATACACAAAAAGATTAGACGTTTATACCAAAAAATTTGAAATTTTTGGTCTATTTTTGCGTTTTTACTAGTTCCCCAACTTTTGCCATTTTCTTTACTATTTCACGTGTTTAGATCTAAAAGTTTATAGTTTAATGATTGTATGCATGTTATAGAAGAGATTAATACAAAAGAAACGGATTCAAAACGTCAAAATTTTTGTCTTTTTGATTGATAAAGTACATGCGTATATCTTTTTATTTTCTCCAGCAATTTTACATACAAAAATATTACTAATGTTGACTAAATTGTTCCAATTTTGACTTTATATTGGCTAATAAGAATGCCCAATTTTGCTTACCTGTCAAAATCGAGCGATCTGATTGGCTCAATTTTTCTCTCAAAAAGATTGTTTTTGCATAATTGCTACGAAATAATGAAATTCTTTTATTACATAAAAGACAATAATCCATTTTTTGAGAACATAGTTTTGGTTCCGCCTAACCCAAACCAAGAATGGATTTTCAAGTCCCGTCATGGACAAAGATGTGGAATAGTGTGTGAGTGAGTGAATTTGTGTTTCTTGTTAAGACCGATAATTAGAGGATCGAACATTATGAAATTTGGTATCATCTGTTTAATCCCTTTATATATACTAACGTGCACTCATCACTTATCAGACGCTAGTTCTTCATCAAAGTAACAAGGCTTCTAAGTAAACTGAGGTTATAGCCGTTCACATTAATCAATATTAAGGCAGCAATGAGGAACATGGGATGAATCGTCCATTAGTTGAAAGAGATGGGCGCAGATAAAATGTTATTCGGCTGTACTACCTCCAAGAACATTATAGCATTTTTATACAAATGCTGCTTATATAACCTTAACCATCTAAAAAAAATGGCATCTATTTCAAACATAATCCATGATCTTCTAGGTGGCGGTCGTGGGCGAGTGATGTTTACAATCTGTTTATAAACTTATAAAGGCCTTTATGCTTGATCTTGTTAGCTCACAGAGTAATTACAATACAATGGGTCAAAAAAACTCAGCAACTAAACTCTTTTCCTAGACCCATAAGAAACACTCTAGCTTCTTATCAGCAAGTCATTAGCTCAAATCCAGCAACAGGTTGAGCTTATTAGGTACCAAGTCCAATTGTATTTAAGGCTAGGCAAAAGAATATAAATAAACACCATATTTGCTTTAAATCTCTCAAACTTGAAACTAGTGACATCAATTGGTATCCAATGATGTAGATTACTAAATTATAAAACACTAATCAGTACATCAGTGTCAAGTTTTAGGCCCATTAAATTACTTTCCAAATTAAGAAAGAAAAAAAATTACACGTTTTTTTCGTAAGTGTTTGCTTCCATCAACAAAAATGCAGATTCCTGAATTACTTTGACAAGAAACCAGCTACATAGCATATCAGAACTCACTTGAACAAGTCGCATTGCCAGAAAACCTTAATCTGCATTGTATATCCATGGTAATGGTAGATAAGTAACAGTAATTAATACTGTATAAAAATGGATCAAAAAGATTAATAAGGATATCAGAAATTAATACCATACCTTGTTTTATCGTTTACGTTCAGTTCTCCATTTGTAAACTGGTTTAGAAGTTGGGCAGACAATTTCATCTTCACGCAGCTTTCGCTTCTTACCCTTTTTCTGCTCCAGCAACAAAATGGTTTGTTTAATTTATTAAATAAAGAGACGTATTTTAACTGTTTTGAGTTTGAGTATATACCTGTAATTCTTGTTTCATTGCCATTTCATTATAAACTTTTTCCAAGTCGTTTACTCTGTTTTTTCTCGCCTCCAGCTCCCTGTAGGAAGCAGCTGTCCTCCTGCACGTAAACCATGTTATTTGAGTAGCAAAAACTAGAAACAGTTTGTTCGGGTACGTGTTAGCCCTTTCTAATTTACCATCAGGGTCACGAAAAATCAATTCAATGGGCCGGGTCAAAAAAAAAAAAAAAAAAAAAAAACACTAACGGCTAAGCTGCTTGATTGACAAAAATATCAGGGGATAACAATTAGCCAAGGATATCAATAATTCATGTGTAGTTAAGGAGGTAAAGCTATTATTGAGCAGTTTTGATCAGCAAATACAAAGTTTGTACTTGCACAATAGACCACGAGAATCCATGTTGCACACAAAATGGTAATGCTAAAGGAATATCTATGCATGTTAATGTTTAATGTGTGCACCCATTGGGAAAATTAAAACTGCAGCAATTTACACTTATATATTTATGACCAAAGATAAACATCGCAGCCACTTATAATTATTCAGAAACAAAAGCATAGTTATAGATTAATCTGCCTTCTAAGGACATCGAACTGAATGGTGAAGTGGCACATAAAGGACATCACAATGATTCAATGAATATATAACTTGCTTTTGTTGGACTTTTAGCAAATTGTTGAATGGCAAAACAAAGTGCAAGCCCAACATTTAAATCTCCTTTCAACACTCTGGTATGTCTTAATATTTCGTACTTAGAGTCGCAAACTCAACAGACATACTTTCTTCCAACAAATGGCACAAACTCAACAGTTGTAACTAGTGAAGGAAAACAACATTTCATCAAAATGATGTGCGTCACACTGTCCGTCCTGATGTCCATGAAACTAATAAAATATATTAATTCGCCGAGAAAAACTTCTGAACATGGAGTCGATCTATCAGATTCAAATTGGCCTTGTACAGTTGTACATAACTACATATATTAAATATAATGCAAGCGTAAAAGCCTACAAAATCAGTAGCCTTGTGCAGTAAAACCGCCTGCACAGAAGGGTCTTATCACCTACACGTATGGAAGTGCTATCCATGTAGGGGCGTGTCAAATGAATGTTAAGGATCAAATCTGTGAACCAAATAGGTTGCGCTTGTCAATGATATATGTGCATTCCTCAATATCAGCATAAAAATCAATCACATAGGCCATAAGTCTCTATGATCACCAAATAGGTGTTCCCCAATCCGTCACTATAATTGAAGAGCTTATTTTACCTGGCTTAACTAGGAGTTCCAATTGTACATCCTACTGCAGTTTCTATTCCATCTAACACCACTAGGAAAGGATGATATATTTTGCCAACTATATTTATCAATAAAGCAGTATTAACTTATTTCTCAGACTACAATTTGCACAGCGATCAAAATTACTCAAAATGAAAAGGCAAATGTAAGACGAAAAAACAAACAATAATACTCAACAAAAAATCTAACGAACAAGCTAACATGTTGCTTTACCTTTTGATTTTCTCAGGCAAGTCCTCAAAAGCTGGCAATCCACCATCACTCTTTGTTTCTGACAGTATTCTCTTATCATCCTGTCTGTCGATGATAAAATAGTTAGCCATGGTACACTTAATCAGCAGCACCGCGGACACACCACACATTAACGTAATATAAACAAAAAACTCATGCACTTAATACCTATCTTCAGCATAGTATACATGTTTGTTTGACGGCTGAGAATCAAGCGAGTGCAGTGTTGCTGTTAGCCTTTCAATTTTCTGCATCAAGTAAAATTGTTTAGCGCAAAGTAATATCTGCTTATAAATTACAAGAGAATAACCCTGTTACTGGATACGTTACCTTTTTCTCTGAGAGAATTTTCTGCAAGATATAACCGATATCTTGTGATTTCATCAACAAGAGTTCTTCTTGAGTGTATTTGTTTGGTTCACCACTGTGTGCAGCATATATAACAATTAAGCATATTTTTTTTCACTACTACACACTCGGATGGGATAAAGTGATAGAACATTACGCTTGTTTATGTACTCCATTAACAGTTTTGGAGTTAATCATCTTAAAGTAGAATTCATCGGGATTCCTAAATGCTGCCTTTTCCTTGAGTTTCTGTTTACACAAAGTCACGGCTCCAGAGTTAACCATTTCCGAATAAAAAGGCCCATATCAGCAATGATGTCATCAGAAAACGAATTTTACCTGCAAGTAATCCTCTTTTTTATGGAAGGCCTTTGCACGGACAACATAATCCTTGTGTTTCTCGAGAAGCCCAAATCTTTTCCTTTCTTTTCTGAATGTAAATCACAGTAAAAAAAAATGTAAGAATGAGAAAACAAAACGGAAAACCATTTACGCAAGAGCGGAAAGTATAAAAGAACTCACGGTTGAGATCGTTCCTTATGGGCCCGTCTATGAACAGCGTTCCTTAGCGACGACATCTTGAAGGACAAAGAGTATAGTCGTCTGCAAAAAGACAGAAACATTAAAGATTCAAACAATTTACACTTATAACATATATATTAGCATTGTGGACTAGTTAAGCTCTCAAAACGACACAATATAACTGAATACATTCTTCATGGTTCTAAACATAAATAAAAAGAACACATATAGATATCATTTGAACATCTCGCAATAAAACGGAGACGGCTCACATCGATCCTCAAACGAGCACTTTTGAGAATGATGATGTGTTTGTTTCTTTAAGATGTTTTGGGTAACTAACACATTATAAAGTAAACACAATTATAAACCGTTAAATAAATTATCTTAATACATATCCTAAATTTAACACAAACCAACTAAAAATAATTCACCATAACTAATAATATTTCAATTTTTGGGATGATGCATTTGCAGCTAATATCAGCAGGAAAGCGATGCACATTGAATGGAATGGACAGAACCGCACAACCATTGTCCTATATAGGATCGACCCTCCTAAATACAGAAGTGCCCAACTCCCTGCATTGGCTAAAAACCGCCTACATAAAAAATTGCTTATTTCCCTTCATTGCTAAATCACAAAATGAGACTGTAGTAATTGTTGCCAAACTGATTTAGAGCATCTAATACTTACAGGTTAATTGAATACATTTTGAAGCTCAAAAAAACATATTGTAGCAACTAAGAGATACTAGAACGGTACCCGCGCAATGCGTCAGCATGTACCGTGTGATTATATTCTGTGTTATTCGGTTACACGTTTAGTTGTCTTCATGCTTTATAAGTAGAGATATTAGAGATGGTTAAGCCAAATAATTTTAGTTTGAACAACCAACCGCTTCCTAACAAACTTCCAAACCAACTTGTTTCCTAACAAATTAATTTTGAAATCTTTTCATAATAGACTTTTAAACCTTTCTAATTATAGAACAGTCCCAAATGCATTATAATGTAGTATAGATATGATCCATACATAAATAAATGTAAACAAAACACAACCACATATCATAAACCTCAAAAACAAAGCAACCCATATCAGTTTATAACCAACCCCACAATAAAATCACTTAAAAATTAAAACCAACAAAAAATTAACATAAACAGGTAAAAATAACATACCTTAGAGGTAGTGAAGATGGCGGCTGTAGGTCGAGACGGCGGCGGCGGCGGCTGTGAAGGGGCGCCAAGTAAAACAGTACGAAAATAAACGAGATTTGAGATTTTGAGTTATGATAAACGGGTTTTGTATATTGTAAACCAAAAATATTAGCCAGAGTTTTAATTGTCTAGTTTAGTTTTGTATTTTTAGGTAACAATTCTTTTCTATTTTTTGCCGACTAATTCACGGCGTTTGAACTCGTCGCAAACTGAGTCAAACGGGATAAAGGCTCTCCTTTTTTGGAGGTTCGCGTGTGCACTTCAAGGATATTTGCACCTATCAGAAATTAAGCTTAAGATTTCGACACATTTTATAATAATGGTCACGAGCCTTTTTGTCATTAAAACACATCTAAATCTTTTATATAATATGAGAACTCACTTTTGGCCAAATCGAGAGATTTGATTAACCAATGAGAGGGCTCCATTTTAAAATCGAGCCTTCTTATTGGTTAATTGGTTTCCCAATCGAGAGAATGTCGCTACGTTAAAAGTGTTTTTTGAGAAGCCTCCTCAAACATAGACGAGTCGAAAATGCGAATAAAAAAAACCTTTGAGAACCGGGTGTGTTTTCTGAAACTTTGGTGTCAAGGAGTTTGGCGGTATCAGAGGCACGTTCTAGAAGGTTTTAAAAACGATGGTTATCCTCTCCGATATCTTTTCTATATTTGAATTACACGTTATCTTTTGGGACACGGTTGCGAAACCCTAATCCTGAGCCTATATATACTCGCCTAATTTGGGTGCTCATCGTCCATCGTTCTGCTAATCTTTTTGCCTTCGTTTTCTTATCGCAGGTTTCTGCTATATTTTTCATGATTATCAGAAGTATTCAAATACATTAGGTATGGAGCTCTAATTTTGATTGGTTATCGTTTCTTTTGCGTTCGTTTTCTTATAGCATGTTTTTATTGTAGATTTCATCATTATCATAATTATTCAAATATACTAGGTATGGAACCCTAATTCTGATTCGTTATCGTTCCTTAGTATTTTAATTTTTTTTGGTTTTTCTATATATTTGTTTCTAGAATAAATGATCATTATATTTATTTTGTTTCTTATGCGTTTATTTGTTTACGATGTTCCATTTACCACAACATGACGATAATTCATATGCATCTGAATTTTTTTAATGTCAATTGCATGTATTAAATATTTTTTGTTGTTTATATCTTTTCTGCTAACCTTTATGGATGCTCTTTAATTTTTATTTTTGTTTATTGA